>CANTUZ010000027.1:1110978-1275233 GCA_947846985.1 Fratercula arctica | reverse complement strand
GAAAGCTCTCTAGGAACAGCTTCCATCGACGCACAGACCTTGGGGCTCCGGGCTTTCCTGCCGCCTTCAGCCTCAAAACAACCCTCTCTCACTCGCCGCAGGGCCGAACGCAAAAATAACCCTATGTCTGGAGATGGTTAGCACAAGGGAAGCCAGCTGAGACACGTGCCCAAGGAGCCACGAGGGAAAACTGTGGCTTGTTGGAAAGCTCTCTAGAAAACCGCTTCCATGACGCACAGACCTTGGGGCTGCGGGCTTTCCTGGCACCTTCAGCCTCAAAAGAACCCTCTCTCACTCGTCCCAGGAGCGGCCACAATAATCACCCTATGTCTTGGAGATGGTTAGCACGAGCGAAGCCAGCTGAGAAAACGTACCCAAGGAGCCAGGAGGGAAACTGTGGCTTGTTTGAAAGCTCTCTAGAAAACCGCTTCCATCGCCGCACAGACCTTGGGCTGCGGCCTTCCCTTTCACCTTCGACTCAAAAGAACCATGTATCTGTCTCCCCAGGGCCGACCAGAAAAATAACCATATCTCCGGAAACAGCTGCCACAAGAGAAGCATCGTAAGACACGTGCCCAAGGAGCCACAAGGGAAAAACTGGCGGCTTGTTTGAAAGCTCTCTAGAAACCGCTTGCACCGCCGTAGAGACCTTGGGGCTCTGGGCTTTCCTGGCGCCTTCAGCCTCAAAATAACCCTCTCTCACTCGCCCCAGGAGCGGCCACAATAATCACCCTATGTCTGGAGATGGTTAGCACGAGGGAAGCCAGCTGAGACACGTGCCCAAGGAGCCACGAGGGAAAACTGTGGCTTCTTGGAAATCCTCTAGAAACCGCTTGCATCGCCGCATAGACCTTGGGGCTCCGGGCTTTCCTGGCGCCTTCAGCCTCAAAACAACCCTGTCTCACTCGCCCCAGGGCCGGCCACAATAATCCCCCTATGTCTGGAGATGGTTAGCACGAGGGAAGCCAGCTGAGACACGTGCCCAAGGAGCCACGAGGGAAAATTGTGGCTTGTTGGAAAGCTCTCTAGAAACCACTTCCATCGACGCAGAGACCTTGGGGCTCCAGGCTTTCCTGGCACCTTCAGCCTCAAAAGAACCCTCTCTCACTCGCCCCAGGAGCGGCCACAATAATCACCCTATGTCTGGAGATGGTTAGCCACGAGCGAAGCCAGCTGAGAAACGTACCCAAGGAGCCACGAGGGAAAACTGTGGCTTGTTTGAAAGCTCTCTAAAAAACCGCTTCCATCGCCGCACAGACCTTGGGGCTCCGGGCTTTCCTGCCGCCTTCAGCCTCAAAACAACCCTCTCTCACTCGCCCCAGGGACCGACCACAAAAATCACCCTATGTCTGGAGATGGTTAGCACAAGGGAGTAGCTAAAGACACGTGCCCAAGGAGCCACGAGGGAAAAACTGTGGCTTCTTGGAAAGCTCTCTAGAAACCGCTCGCATCGCCGTAGAGACCTTGGGGCTCCGGGCTTTCCTGGCGCCTTCAGCCTCAAAACAACCCTGTCTCACTCGCCCCAGGGCCGGCTACAATAATCACCCTCTGTCTGCAGATGGATAGCACGAGGGAAGCCAGCTTAGACACGTGCCCAAGGAGCCACGAGGGAAAACTGTGGCTTGTTTGAAAGCTCTCTAGAAACCGCTTGCATCGCCGTAGAGACCTGGGGCTCCGGGATTTCCTGGCTCCTTCAGCAACCCTCTCTCACTCGCCCCAGGGCCAGGAAGCCACAATAATCACCCTATGTCTGGAGATGGTTAGCACGAGGGAAGCCCAGCTGAGAAACGTGCCCAAGGAGCCACGAGGGAAAAACTGCGGCTTGTTTGAAAGCTCTCTAGAAACAGCTTCCATCGCCGCACAGACCTTGGGCTCCGGGCTTTCCTGGCGCCTTCAGCTGAAAACAACCCTGTCTCACTCGCCGCAGGACCTGTCACAACAATCCCCCTTATGTCCAGAGAACAGCTGCCACAAGAGAAGCATCGTAAGAGACGTGCCCAAGGAGCCACGAGGGAAAACTGCGGCTTGTTGAAAAGCTCTCTAGAAACCGCTTGCATCGCCGTAGAGACTTTGGGGCTCCGGGCTTTCCTTGCCGCCTTCAGCCTCAAAACAACCCTCTCTCACTCGCCGCAGGGCCGACCACAAAAATCACCCTCTGTCTGCAGATGGTTAGGACGAGGGAAGCCAGCTGAGACACGTGCCCCAAGGAGCCACGAGGGAAAACTGTGGCTTGTTGGAAAGCTCTCTAGAAACTGCTCCATCGCCGCACAGACCTTGGGGCTCCGGGCTTTCCTGGTGCCTTCAGCCTCAAAACAACCCTGTCTCACTCGCCCCAGGGCCAGTCACAACAATCACACATATCTCCGGAAAGAGCTGCCACAAGAGATGCGCATCATCAGACACGTGCCCAAGGAGCCACGAGGGAAAACTGTGACTTGTTTGAAAGCTCTCTAGAAAAGGCTTCCATCGCCGCAGAGACCTTGGGGCTCCGGGCTTTCCTGGCACCTTCAGCCTCAAAAACACCCTCTCTCACTTGCCACAGGAAGCGGCCCACAATAATGACCCTATGTCTGGAGATGGATAGCACGAGGGAAGCCAGCTGAGGACACGTGCCCAAGGAGCCACGAGGGAAAACTGTGGCTTGTTTAGGAAAGCTCTCTAGAAACCGCCTTGCATCTGCCGTAGAGACCTTGGGGCTCCGGGCTTTCCTGGCGCCTTCAGCCTCAAAACAACCCTCTCTCACTCGCCGCAGGGCCGACCACAAAAATCACCCTATGTCTGGAGATGGTTAGCACGAGGGAAGCCAGCTTAGAAACGTACCCAAGGAGCCACGAGGGAAAACTGTGGCTTGTTTGAAAGCTCTCTAGAAACCTCTTCCATCGCCGCACAGACCTTGGGGCTGCGGGCTTTCCTGGCGCCTTCAGCCTGAAAACAACCCTGTCTCACTCGCCGCAGGACCTGTCACAACAATCCCCTTATGTCCAGAAACAGCTGCCACAAGAGAAGCATCGTAAGAGACGTGCCCAAGGAGCCACGAGGGAAAACTGCGGCTTGTTGAAAAGCTCTCTAGAAACCGCTTGCATCGCCGTAGAGACCTTGGGGCTCCGGGCTTTCCCGGTGCCTTCAGCCTCCAAGCAACCCTCTCTCACTCGCCGCAGGGCCGACCACAATAATCACCCTCTGTCTGCAGATGGTTAGCACTAGGAAAGCCAGCTTAGACACGTACCCAAGGAGCCACGAGGGAAAACTGTGGCTTGTTTGAAAGCTCTCTAGAAACTGCTTCCATCGCCACACAGACCTTGGGGCTGCGGGCTTTCCTGGCGCCTTCAGCCTCAAAAGAACCCTGTCTCACTCGCCCCAGGGACGGCCACAAAAATCACCCTAAGTCTGGAGATGGTTAGCACGAGGAAAGCCAGCTGAGAAACGTACCCAAGGAGCCAGGAGGGAAAACTGTGGCTTGTTGGAAAGCTCTCTAGAAACCGCTTGCGTCGCCGTAGAGACCTTGGGGCTCCAGGCTTTCCTGCCGCCTTCAGCCTCAAAACAACCCTCTCTCACTTGCCGCAGGGCCGACCACAAAAATCACCCTATGTCTCGGTATGGTTAGCACTAGTGAAGCCAGCTGAGAAACGTACCCAAGGAGCCACGAGGGAAAACTGTGGCTTGTTGGAAAGCTCTCTAGAAACCTCTTGCATGGCCGCACAGACCTTGGGGCTCCGGGCTTTCCTGGCACCTTCAGCCTCAAAACAACCCTCTCTCACTTGCCACAGGAGCGGCCACAATAATGACCCTATGTCTGGAGATGGATAGCACGAGGGAAGCCAGCTGAGACACGTGCCCAAGGAGCCACGAGGGAAAACTGTGGCTTGTTTAGAAGCTCTCTAGAAACCGCTTGCATCGCCGTAGAGACTTTGGGGCTCCGGGCTTTCCTGGCGCCTTCAGCCTCAAAACAACCCTCTCTCACTCGACGCAGGGCCGACCACAAAAATCACCCTCTTCTGCAGATGGTTAGGACGAGGGAAGCCAGCTGAGACACGTGCCCAAGGAGCCACGAGGGAAAACTGTGGCTTGTTGGAAAGCTCTCTAGAAACTGCTTCCATCGCCGCACACACCTTGGGTGTGCGGGCTTTCCTGCCGCCTTCAGCCTCAAAACAACCCTGTCTCACTCGCCCCAGGGCCGGCTACAACAATCACCATATCTCCGGAAAGAGCTGCCACAAGAGATGCATCATCAGACACGTGCCCAAGGAGCCACGAGGGAAAACTGTGACTTGTTTGAAAGCTCTCTAGAAAAGGCTTCCATCGCCGCAGAGACCTTGGGGCTCCGGGCTTTCCTGGCACCTTCAGCCTCAAAACAACCCTCTCTCACTTGCCACAGGAGCGGCCACAATAATGACCCTATGTCTGGAGATGGATAGCACGAGGGAAGCCAGCTGAGACACGTGCCCAAGGAGCCACGAGGGAAAACTGTGGCTTGTTTAGAAGCTCTCTAGAAACCGCTTGCATCGCCGTAGAGACTTTGAGGCTCCGGGCTTTCCTGGCGCCTTCAGCCTCAAAACAACCCTCTCTCACTCGCCGCAGGGCCGACCACAAAAATCACCCTATGTCTGGAGATGGTTAGCACGAGGGAAGCCAGCTTAGACACGTGCCCAAGGAGCCATGAGGGAAAACTGTGGCTTGTTTGAAAGCTCTCTAGAAACCGCTTCCATCGCCGCATAGACCTTGGGGCTGCGGGCTTCCCTGGCACCTTCAGCCTCAAAAGAACCGTCTCTCAGTCGCCCCAGGGCCGACCACAAAAATCACCCTATGTCTGGAGATGGTTAGCACGAGGGAAGCCAGCTGAGAAACGTGCCCAAGGAGCCACAAGGGAAAACTGCGGCTTGTTTGAAAGCTCTCTAGAAACCGCTTGCATCGCCGTAGAGACCTTGGGGCTCCAGGCTTTCCTGCCGCCTTCAGCCTCAAAACAACCCTCTCTCACTTGCCGCAGGGCCGACCACAAATATCACCCTATGTCTCGGTATGGTTAGCAATAGTGAAGCCAGCTGAGAAACGTACCCAAGGAGCCACGAGGGAAAACTGTGGCTTCTTGGAAAGCTCTCTAGAAACCGCCTCCATCGCCGCAAAGACCTTGGGGATGCAGGCTTTCCTGGCGCCTTCAGCCTCAAAACAACCCTGTCTCACTCGCCCCAGGGCCGGCTACAATAATCACCCTCTGTCTGCAGATGGATAGCACGAGGGAAGCCAGCTTAGACACGTGCCCAAGGAGCCACGAGGGAAAACTGCGGCTTGTTTGAAAGCTCTCTAGAAACCGCTTGCATCGCCGTAGAGACCTTGGGGCTCCGGGCTTTCCTGGCTCCTTCAGCAACCCTCTCTCACTCGCCCCAGGGCCGGCCACAATAATCACCCTATGTCTGGAGATGGATAGCACGAGGAAAGCCAGGGGAGACACATGCCCAAGGAGCCACGAGGGAAAACTGTGGCTTCTTGGAATGCTCTCTTGAAACCGCTTGCATCGCCGTAGAGACCTTGGGGCTGCGGGCTTCCCTGGCACCTTCAGCCTCAAAACAACCCTGTCTCACTCGCCCCAGGGCCGGCCACAATAATCACCCTATGTCTGGAGATGGTTAGCACGAGGGAAGCCAGCTGAGAAACGTGCCCAAGGAGCCACGAGGGAAAACTGCGGCTTGTTTGAAAGCTCTCTAGAAACAGCTTCCATCGACGCACAGACCTTGGGGCTCCGGGCTTTCCTGGCGCCTTCAGCCTCAAAACAACCCTCTCTCACTCGCCCCAGGAGCGGCCACAATAATCACCCTATGTCTGGAGATGGTTAGCACGAGGGAAGCCAGCTGAGAAACGTACCCAAGGAGCCACGAGGGAAAACTGTGGCTTGTTTGAAAGCTCTCTAGAAACCGCCTGCATCGCCGCACAGACCTTGGGGCTGCGGGCTTTCCTGGTGCCTTCAGCCTCAAAACAACCCTCTCTCACTCACCCCAGGAATGGCCACAATAATCACCCTATGTCTGGAGATGGTTAGCACGAGGAAAGCCAGCTGAGACACGTGCCCAAGGAGCCACGAGGGAAAACTGTGGCTTGTTGGAAAGCTCTCTAGAAACCGCCTGCATCGCCGCACAGACCTTGGGGCTCCGGGCTTTCCTGGCACCTTCAGCCTCAAAACAACCCTCTCTCACTCGCCCCAGGAACGGCCACAATAATCACCCTATGTCTGGAGATGGTTAGCACGAGGGAAGCCAGCTGAGACACGTGCCCAAGGAGCCACGAGGGAAAACTGCGGCTTGTTTGAAAGCTCTCTA
Organism: Fratercula arctica; assembly: GCA_947846985.1. Lineage (NCBI taxonomy): Eukaryota > Metazoa > Chordata > Aves > Charadriiformes > Alcidae > Fratercula > Fratercula arctica. Next base: position 1,268,925 of record CANTUZ010000027.1, on the reverse strand, counting down.
GAAACCTCTTCCATCGCCGCACAGACCTTGGGGCTGCGGGCTTCCCTTTCACCTTCAGACTCAAAAGAACCATGTCTCTGTCTCCCCAGGGCCTACCAGAAAAATAACCATATCGCCGGAAACAGCTGCCACAAGAGAAGCATCGTAAGACACGTGCCCAAGGAGCCACAAGGGAAAACTGCAGCTTGTTTGAAAGCTCTCTAGAAACCGCTTGCATCGCCGTAGAGACTTTGGGGCTCCGGGCTTTCCTGGCGCCTTCAGCCTCAAAACAACCCTCTCTCACTCGCCCCAGGAGCGGCCACAATAATCACCCTCTGTCTGCAGATGGTTAGCACGAGGAAAGCCAGCTGAGACACGTACCCAAGGAGCCACGAGGGAAAACTGTGGCTTGTTTGAAAGCTCTCTAGAAACCGCTTCCATCGCCGCACTGACCTTGGGGCTGCGGGCTTCCCTCGCACCTTCAGCCTCAAAAGAACCATGTCTCACTCGCCCCAGGGCCGACCACAAAAATCACCCTATGTCTGGAGATGGTTAGCACGAGGGAAGCCAGCTGAGAAACGTGCCCAAGGAGCCAGGAGGGAAAACTGCGGCTTCTTTGAAAGCTCTCTAGAAACCGCTTGCATCGCCGTAGAGACCTTGGGGCTCCGGGCTTTCCTGGCTCCTTCAGCAACCCTCTCTCACTCGCCCCAGGGCCGGCCACAATAATCACCCTATGTCTGGAGATGGATAGCACGAGGAAAGCCAGCTGAGACACGTGCCCAAGGAGCCACGAGGGAAAACTGTGGCTTCTTGGAAAGCTCTCTAGAAACCGCTTGCATCGCCGTAGAGACCTTGGGGCTGCGGGCTTTCCTGCCGCCTTCAGCCTCAAAACAACCCTCTCTCACTCGCCGCAGGGCCGAACGCAAAAATAACCCTATGTCTGGAGATGGTTAGCACAAGGGAAGCCAGCTGAGACACGTGCCCAAGGAGCCACGAGGGAAAACTGTGGCTTGTTGGAAAGCTCTCTAGAAACCGCTTCCATCGACGCACAGACCTTGGGGCTGCGGGCTTTCCTGGCACCTTCAGCCTCAAAAGAACCCTCTCTCACTCGCCCCAGGAGCGGCCACAATAATCACCCTATGTCTGGAGATGGTTAGTACGAGCGAAGCCAGCTGAGAAACGTACCCAAGGAGCCAGGAGGGAAAACTGTGGCTTGTTTGAAAGCTCTCTAGAAACCGCTTCCATCGCCGCACAGACCTTGGGGCTGCGGCCTTCCCTTTCACCTTCAGACTCAAAAGAACCATGTCTCTGTCTCCCCCGGGCCGACCAGAAAAATAACCATATCTCCGGAAACAGCTGCCACAAGAGAAGCATCGTAAGACACGTGCCCAAGGAGCCACAAGGGAAAACTGCGGCTTGTTTGAAAGCTCTCTAGAAACCGCTTGCACCGCCGTAGAGACCTTGGGGCTCTGGGCTTTCCTGGCGCCTTCAGCCTCAAAATAACCCTCTCTCACTCGCCCCAGGAGCGGCCACAATAATCACCCTCTGTCTGCAGATGGTTAGCACGAGGAAAGCCAGCTGAGACACGTACCCAAGGAGCCACGAGGGAAGACTGTGGCTTGTTTGAAAGCTCTCTAGAAACCGCTTGCATCGCTGTAGAGACCTTGGGGCTCCGGGCTTTCCTGGCTCCTTCAGCAACCCTCTCTCACTCGCCCGAGGAGCGGCCACAATAATCACCCTATGTCTGGAGATGGTTAGCACGAGGGAAGCCAGCTGAGACACGTGCCCAAGGAGCCACGAGGGAAAACTGTGGCTTCTTGGAAAGCTCTCTAGAAACCGCTTGCATCGCCGCATAGACCTTGGGGCTCCGGGCTTTCCTGGCGCCTTCAGCCTCAAAACAACCCTGTCTCACTCGCCCCAGGGCCGGCCACAATAATCACCCTATGTCTGGAGATGGTTAGCACGAGGGAAGCCAGCTTAGACACGTGCCCAAGGAGCCACGAGGGAAAATTGTGGCTTGTTGGAAAGCTCTCTAGAAACCACTTCCATCGCCGCAGAGACCTTGGGGCTCCGGGCTTTCCTGGCACCTTCAGCCTCAAAAGAACCCTCTCTCACTCGCCCCAGGAGCGGCCACAATAATCACCCTATGTCTGGAGATGGTTAGCACGAGCGAAGCCAGCTGAGAAACGTACCCAAGGAGCCACGAGGGAAAACTGTGGCTTGTTTGAAAGCTCTCTAGAAACCGCTTCCATCGCCGCACAGACCTTGGGGCTCCGGGCTTTCCTGCCGCCTTCAGCCTCAAAACAACCCTCTCTCACTCGCCCCAGGACCGACCACAAAAATCACCCTATGTCTGGAGATGGTTAGCACAAGGGAAGCTAGCTAAGACACGTGCCCAAGGAGCCACGAGGGAAAACTGTGGCTTCTTGGAAAGCTCTCTAGAAACCGCTTGCATCGCCGTAGAGACCTTGGGGCTCCGGGCTTTCCTGGCGCCTTCAGCCTCAAAACAACCCTGTCTCACTCGCCCCAGGGCCGGCTACAATAATCACCCTCTGTCTGCAGATGGATAGCACGAGGGAAGCCAGCTTAGACACGTGCCCAAGGAGCCACGAGGGAAAACTGCGGCTTGTTTGAAAGCTCTCTAGAAACCGCTTGCATCGCCGTAGAGACCTTGGGGCTCCGGGCTTTCCTGGCTCCTTCAGCAACCCTCTCTCACTCGCCCCAGGGCCGGCCACAATAATCACCCTATGTCTGGAGATGGATAGCACGAGGAAAGCCAGGGGAGACACATGCCCAAGGAGCCACGAGGGAAAACTGTGGCTTCTTGGAATGCTCTCTTGAAACCGCTTGCATCGTCGTAGAGACCTTGGGGCTGCGGGCTTCCCTGGCACCTTCAGCCTCAAAACAACCCTCTCTCACTCGCCCCAGGGCCGGCCACAATAATCACCCTATGTCTGGAGATGGTTAGCACGAGGGAAGCCAGCTGAGAAACGTGCCCAAGGAGCCACGAGGGAAAACTGCGGCTTGTTTGAAAGCTCTCTAGAAACAGCTTCCATCGACGCACAGACCTTGGGGCTCCAGGCTTTCCTGGCGCCTTCAGCCTCAAAACAACCCTCTCTCACTCGCCCCAGGGCCGGCCACAATAATCACCCTATGTCTGGAGATGGTTAGCACGAGGGAAGCCAGCTGAGAAACGTACCCAAGGAGCCACGAGGGAAAACTGTGGCTTGTTTGAAAGCTCTCTAGAAACCGCCTGCATCGCCGCACAGACCTTGGGGCTGCGGGCTTTCCTGGTGCCTTCAGCCTCAAAACAACCCTCTCTCACTCACCCCAGGAATGGCCACAATAATCACCCTATGTCTGGAGATGGTTAGCACGAGGAAAGCCAGCTAAGACACGTGCCCAAGGAGCCACGAGGGAAAACTGTGGCTTGTTGGAAAGCTCTCTAGAAACCGCTTGCATCGCCGCACAGACCTTGGGGCTCCGGGCTTTCCTGGCACCTTCAGCCTCAAAACAACCCTGTCTCACTCGCCCCAGGAACGGCCACAATAATCACCCTATGTCTGGAGATGGATAGCACGAGGGAAGCCAGCTGAGACACGTGCCCAAGGAGCCACGAGGGAAAACTGCGGCTTGTTTGAAAGCTCTCTAGAAACCTCTTCCATCGCCACACAGACCTTGGGGCTGCGGGCTTCCCTTTCACCTTCAGACTCAAAAGAACCATGTCTCTGTCTCCCCAGGGCCTACCAGAAAAATAACCATATCGCCGGAAACAGCTGCCACAAGAGAAGCATCGTAAGACACGTGCCCAAGGAGCCACAAGGGAAAACTGCAGCTTGTTTGAAAGCTCTCTAGAAACCGCTTGCATCGCCGTAGAGACTTTGGGGCTCCGGGCTTTCCTGGCGCCTTCAGCCTCAAAAGAACCCTGTCTCACTCGCCCCAGGAGCGGCCACAATAATCACCCTCTGTCTGCAGATGGTTAGCACGAGGAAAGCCAGCTGAGACACGTACCCAAGGAGCCACGAGGGAAAACTGCAGCTTGTTTGAAAGCTCTCTAGAAACCGCTTCCATCGCCGCACAGACCTTGGGGCTGCGGGCTTCCCTCGCACCTTCAGCCTCAAAAGAACCATGTCTCACTCGCCCCAGGGCCGACCACAAAAATCACCTTATGTCTGGAGATGGTTAGCACGAGGGAAGCCAGCTGAGAAACGTGCCCAAGGAGCCAGGAGGGAAAACTGCGGCTTGTTTGAAAGCTCTCTAGAAACCGCTTGCATCGCCGCACAGACCTTGGGGCTCCGGGCTTTCCTGGCTCCTTCAGCAACCCTCTCTCACTCGCCCCAGGGCCGGCCACAATAATCACCCTATGTCTGGAGATGGATAGCACGAGGAAAGCCAGCTGAGACACGTGCCCAAGGAGCCACGAGGGAAAACTGTGGCTTCTTGGAAAGCTCTCTAGAAACCGCTTGCATCGCCGTAGAGACCTTGGGGCTGCGGGCTTTCCTGCCGCCTTCAGCCTCAAAACAACCCTGTCTCACTCGCCCCAGGGCCGGCCACAATAATCACCCTATGTCTGGAGATGGTTAGCACGAGGGAAGCCAGCTGAGAAACGTGCCCAAGGAGCCACGAGGGAAAACAGCGGCTTGTTTGAAAGCTCTCTAGAAACCGCTTCCATCGCCGCACAGACCTTGGGGCTCCGGGCTTTCCTGGCGCCTTCAGCCTCAAAACAACCCTGTCTCACTCGCCCCAGGGCCGGCCACAATAATCACCCTATGTCTGGAGATGGTTAGCACGAGGGAAGCCAGCTGAGACACGTGCCCAAGGAGCCACGAGGGAAAATTGTGGCTTGTTGGAAAGCTCTCTAGAAACCACTTCCATCGCCGCAGAGACCTTGGGGCTCCGGGCTTTCCTGGCACCTTCAGCCTCAAAAGAACCCTCTCTCACTCGCCCCAGGAGCGGCCACAATAATCACCCTATGTCTGGAGATGGTTAGCACGAGCGAAGCCAGCTGAGAAACGTACCCAAGGAGCCACGAGGGAAAACTGTGGCTTGTTTGAAAGCTCTCTAGAAACCGCTTCCATCGCCGCACAGACCTTGGGGCTCCGGGCTTTCCTGCCGCCTTCAGCCTCAAAACAACCCTCTCTCACTCGCCCCAGGACCGACCACAAAAATCACCCTATGTCTGGAGATGGTTAGCACAAGGGAAGCTAGCTAAGACACGTGCCCAAGGAGCCACGAGGGAAAACTGTGGCTTCTTGGAAAGCTCTCTAGAAACCGCTTGCATCGCCGTAGAGACCTTGGGGCTCCGGGCTTTCCTGGCGCCTTCAGCCTCAAAACAACCCTGTCTCACTCGCCCCAGGGCCGGCTACAATAATCACCCTCTGTCTGCAGATGGATAGCACGAGGGAAGCCAGCTTAGACACGTGCCCAAGGAGCCACGAGGGAAAATTGTGGCTTGTTTGAAAGCTCTCTAGAAACCGCTTGCATCGCCGTAGAGACCTTGGGGCTCCGGGCTTTCCTGGCTCCTTCAGCAACCCTCTCTCACTCGCCCCAGGGCCGGCCACAATAATCACCCTATGTCTGGAGATGGTTAGCACGAGGGAAGCCAGCTGAGAAACGTGCCCAAGGAGCCACGAGGGAAAACTGCGGCTTGTTTGAAAGCTCTCTAGAAACAGCTTCCATCGCCGCACAGACCTTGGGGCTCCGGGCTTTCCTGGCGCCTTCAGCCTGAAAACAACCCTGTCTCACTCGCCGCAGGACCTGTCACAACAATCCCCTTATGTCCAGAAACAGCTGCCACAAGAGAAGCATCGTAAGAGACGTGCCCAAGGAGCCACGAGGGAAAACTGCGGCTTGTTGAAAAGCTCTCTAGAAACCGCTTGCATCGCCGTAGAGACTTTGGGGCTCCGGGCTTTCCTGCCGCCTTCAGCCTCAAAACAACCCTCTCTCACTCGCCGCAGGGCCGACCACAAAAATCACCCTCTGTCTGCAGATGGTTAGGACGAGGGAAGCCAGCTGAGACACGTGCCCAAGGAGCCACGAGGGAAAACTGTGGCTTGTTGGAAAGCTCTCTAGAAACTGCTTCCATCGCCGCACAGACCTTGGGGCTCCGGGCTTTCCTGGTGCCTTCAGCCTCAAAACAACCCTGTCTCACTCGCCCCAGGGCCGGCTACAACAATCACCATATCTCCGGAAAGAGCTGCCACAAGAGATGCATCATCAGACACGTGCCCAAGGAGCCACGAGGGAAAACTGTGACTTGTTTGAAAGCTCTCTAGAAAAGGCTTCCATCGCCGCAGAGACCTTGGGGCTCCGGGCTTTCCTGGCACCTTCAGCCTCAAACAACCCTCTCTCACTTGCCACAGGAGCGGCCACAATAATGACCCTATGTCTGGAGATGGATAGCACGAGGGAAGCCAGCTGAGACACGTGCCCAAGGAGCCACGAGGGAAAACTGTGGCTTGTTGGAAAGCTCTCTAGAAACCGCCTGCATCGCCGCACAGACCTTGGGGCTCCGGGCTTTCCTGGCACCTTCAGCCTCAAAACAACCCTCTCTCACTCGCCCCAGGAACGGCCACAATAATCACCCTATGTCTGGAGATGGTTAGCACGAGGGAAGCCAGCTGAGACACGTGCCCAAGGAGCCACGAGGGAAAACTGCGGCTTGTTTGAAAGCTCTCTAGAAACCTCTTCCATCGCCGCACAGACCTTGGGGCTGCGGGCTTCCCTTTCACCTTCAGACTCAAAAGAACCATGTCTCTGTCTCCCCAGGGCCTACCAGAAAAATAACCATATCGCCGGAAACAGCTGCCACAAGAGAAGCATCGTAAGACACGTGCCCAAGGAGCCACAAGGGAAAACTGCAGCTTGTTTGAAAGCTCTCTAGAAACCGCTTGCATCGCCGTAGAGACTTTGGGGCTCCGGGCTTTCCTGGCGCCTTCAGCCTCAAAACAACCCTCTCTCACTCGCCCCAGGAGCGGCCACAATAATCACCCTCTGTCTGCAGATGGTTAGCACGAGGAAAGCCAGCTGAGACACGTACCCAAGGAGCCACGAGGGAAAACTGTGGCTTGTTTGAAAGCTCTCTAGAAACCGCTTCCATCGCCGCACAGACCTTGGGGCTGCGGGCTTCCCTCGCACCTTCAGCCTCAAAAGAACCATGTCTCACTCGCCCCAGGGCCGACCACAAAAATCACCCTATGTCTGGAGATGGTTAGCACGAGGGAAGCCAGCTGAGAAACGTGCCCAAGGAGCCAGGAGGGAAAACTGCGGCTTCTTTGAAAGCTCTCTAGAAACCGCTTGCATCGCCGTAGAGACCTTGGGGCTCCGGGCTTTCCTGGCTCCTTCAGCAACCCTCTCTCACTCGCCCCAGGGCCGGCCACAATAATCACCCTATGTCTGGAGATGGATAGCACGAGGAAAGCCAGCTGAGACACGTGCCCAAGGAGCCACGAGGGAAAACTGTGGCTTCTTGGAAAGCTCTCTAGAAACCGCTTGCATCGCCGTAGAGACCTTGGGGCTGCGGGCTTTCCTGCCGCCTTCAGCCTCAAAACAACCCTCTCTCACTCGCCGCAGGGCCGAACGCAAAAATCACCCTATGTCTGGAGATGGTTAGCACAAGGGAAGCCAGCTGAGACACGTGCCCAAGGAGCCACGAGGGAAAACTGTGGCTTGTTGGAAAGCTCTCTAGAAACCGCTTCCATCGACGCACAGACCTTGGGGCTGCGGGCTTTCCTGGCACCTTCAGCCTCAAAAGAACCCTCTCTCACTCGCCCCAGGAGCGGCCACAATAATCACCCTATGTCTGGAGATGGTTAGCACGAGCGAAGCCAGCTGAGAAACGTACCCAAGGAGCCAGGAGGGAAAACTGTGGCTTGTTTGAAAGCTCTCTAGAAACCGCTTCCATCGCCGCACAGACCTTGGGGCTGCGGCCTTCCCTTTCACCTTCAGACTCAAAAGAACCATGTCTCTGTCTCCCCCGGGCCGACCAGAAAAATAACCATATCTCCGGAAACAGCTGCCACAAGAGAAGCATCGTAAGACACGTGCCCAAGGAGCCACAAGGGAAAACTGCGGCTTGTTTGAAAGCTCTCTAGAAACCGCTTGCACCGCCGTAGAGACCTTGGGGCTCTGGGCTTTCCTGGCGCCTTCAGCCTCAAAAGAACCCTCTCTCACTCGCCCCAGGAGCGGCCACAATAATCACCCTCTGTCTGCAGATGGATAGCACGAGGGAAGCCAGCTGAGACACGTGCCCAAGGAGCCACGAGGGAAAACTGTGGCTTGTTTAGAAGCTCTCTAGAAACCGCTTGCATCGCCGTAGAGACTTTGGGGCTCCGGGCTTTCCTGGCGCCTTCAGCCTCAAAAAAACCCTCTCTCACTCGCCGCAGGGCCGACCACAAAAATCACCCTATGTCTGGAGATGGTTAGCACGAGGGAAGCCAGCTTAGACACGTGCCCAAGGAGCCACGAGGGAAAACTGTGGCTTGTTTGAAAGCTCTCTAGAAACCGCTTCCATCGCCGCACAGACCTTGGGGCTGCGGGCTTTCCTGGCACCTTCAGCCTCAAAACAACCCTGTCTCACTCGCCCCAGGGCCGGCTACAATAATCACCCTCTGTCTGCAGATGGATAGCACGAGGGAAGCCAGCTGAGAAACGTGCCCAAGGAGCCACGAGGGAAAACTGTGGCTTGTTTGAAAGCTCTCTAGAAACCGCTTGCATCGCCGTAGAGACCTTGGGGCTCCGGGCTTTCCTGGCTCCTTCAGCAACCCTCTCTCACTCGCCCCAGGGCCGGCCACAATAATCACCCTATGTCTGGAGATGGATAGCACGAGGAAAGCCAGGGGAGACACATGCCCAAGGAGCCACGAGGGAAAACTGTGGCTTCTTGGAATGCTCTCTTGAAACCGCTTGCATCGCCGTAGAGACCTTGGGGCTGCGGGCTTCCCTGGCACCTTCAGCCTCAAAACAACCCTGTCTCACTCGCCCCAGGAACGGCCACAATAATCACCCTATGTCTGGAGATGGTTAGCACGAGGGAAGCCAGCTGAGACACGTGCCCAAGGAGCCAGGAGGGAAAACTGTGGCTTGTTGGAAAGCTCTCTAGAAACCGCCTGCATCGCCGCACAGACCTTGGGGCTCCGGGCTTTCCTGGCACCTTCAGCCTCAAACAACCCTGTCTCACTCGCCCCAGGAGCGGCCACAATAATCACCCTATGTCTGGAGATGGTTAGCACGAGGGAAGCCAGCTGAGACACGTGCCCAAGGAGCCACGAGGGAAAACTGTGGCTTGTTGGAAAGCTCTCTAGAAACCGCCTGCATTGCTGTAGAGACCTTGGGGTCCGGGCTTTCCTGGCGCCTTCAGCCTCAAAACAACCCTCTCTCACTCGCCGCAGGGCCGACCACAAAAATCACCCTAAGTCTGGAGATGGTTAGCACGAGGGAAGCCAGCTGAGAAACGTACCCAAGGAGCCACGAGGGAAAACTGTGGCTTGTTTGAAAGCTCTCTAGAAACCTCTTCCATCGCCGCACAGACCTTGGGGCTGCGGGCTTCCCTTTCACCTTCAGACTCAAAAGAACCATGTCTCTGTCTCCCCAGGGCCGACCAGAAAAATAACCATATCGCCGGAAACAGCTGCCACAAGAGAAGCATCGTAAGACACGTGCCCAAGGAGCCACAAGGGAAAACTGCAGCTTGTTTGAAAGCTCTCTAGAAACCGCTTGCATCGCCGTAGAGACCTTGGGGCTCCGGGCTTTCCTGGCTCCTTCAGCAACCCTCTCTCACTCGCCCCAGGGCCGGCCACAATAATCACCCTATGTCTGGAGATGGATAGCACGAGGAAAGCCAGCTGAGAAACGTGCCCAAGGAGCCACGAGGGAAAACTGTGGCTTCTTGGAATGCTCTCTAGAAACCGCTTGCATCGCCGTAGAGACCTTGGGGCTGCCGGCTTTCCTGCCGCCTTCAGCCTCAAAACAACCCTGTCTCACTCGCCCCAGGGCCGGCCACAATAATCACCCTATGTCTGGAGATGGTTAGCACGAGGGAAGCCAGCTGAGAAACGTGCCCAGGAGCCACGAGGGAAAACTGCGGCTTGTTTGAAAGCTCTCTAGAAACAGCTTCCATCGACGCACAGACCTTGGGGCTCCGGGCTTTCCTGGCGCCTTCAGCCTCAAAAGAACCCTCTCTCACTCGCCCAGGGCCGGCCACAATAATCACCCTATGTCTGGAGATGGTTAGCACGAGCGAAGCCAGCTGAGAAACGTACCCAAGGAGCCACGAGGGAAAACTGTGGCTTGTTTGAAAGCTCTCTAGAAACCGCCTGCATCGCCGCACAGACCTTGGGGCTCCGGGCTTTCCTGGCACCTTCAGCCTCAAACAACCCTCTCTCACTCGCCCCAGGAATGGCCAGAATAATCACCCTATGTCTGGAGATGGTTAGCACGAGGGAAGCCAGCTGAGACACGTGCCCAAGGAGCCACGAGGGAAAACTGTGGCTTGTTGGAAAGCTCTCTAGAAACCGCCTGCATCGCCGCACAGACCTTGGGGCTCCGGGCTTTCCTGCCGCCTTCAGCCTCAAAACAACCCTCTCTCACTCGCCGCAGGGCCGACCACAAAAATCACCCTATGTCTGGAGATGGTTAGCACGAGGGAAGCCAGCTGAGACACGTGCCCAAGGAGCCACGAGGGAAAACTGTGGCTTGTTTGAAAGCTCTCTAGAAACCGCTTCCATCGCCGCACAGACCTTGGGGCTGCGGGCTTCCCTGGCACCTTCAGCCTCAAAAGAACCATGTCTCACTCGCCCCAGGGCCGACCAGAAAAATCACCCTATGTCTGGAGATGGTTAGCACGAGGGAAGCCAGCTGAGACACGTGCCCAAGGAGCCACGAGGGAAAACTGTGGCTTGTTTGAAAGCTCTCTAGAAACCTCTTCCATCACCGCAGAGACCTTGGGGCTCCGGGCTTTCCTGGCGCCTTCAGCCTGAAAACAACCCTGTCTCACTCACCGCAGGACCTGTCACAACAATCACCTTATGTCCAGAAACAGCTGCCACAAGAGAAGCATCGTAAGACACGTGCCCAAGGAGCCACGAGGGAAAACTGCGGCTTGTTTGAAAGCTCTCTAGAAACCGCTTGCATCGCCGTAGAGACCTTGGGGCTCCGGGCTTTCCCGGTGCCTTCAGCCTCCAAGCAACCCTCTCTCAGTCGCCGCAGGGCCGACCACAATAATCACCCTCTGTCTGCAGATGGTTAGCACGAGGAAAGCCAGCTTAGACACGTACCCAAGGAGCCACGAGGGAAAACTGTGGCTTGTTTGAAAGCTCTCTAGAAACTGCTTCCATCGCCACACAGACCTTGGGGCTGCGGGCTTTCCTGGCGCCTTCAGCCTCAAAACAACCCTGTCTCACTCGCCCCAGGGCCGGCCACAAAAATCACCATATGTCCGGAAAGAGCTGCCACAAGAGAAGCATCGTAAGACACGTGCCCAAGGAGCCACAAGGGAAAACTGTGGCTTGTTTGAAAGCTCTCTAGAAACTGCTGCCATCGCCACACAGACCTTGGGGCTGCGGGCTTTCCTGGCGCCTTCAGCCTCAAAAGAACCCTGTCTCACTCGCCCCAGGGACGGCCACAAAAATCACCCTAAGTCTGGAGATGGTTAGCGCGAGGGAAGCCAGCTGAGAAACGTACCCAAGGAGCCACGAGGGAAAACTGTGGCTTGTTGGAAAGCTCTCTAGAAACCGCTTGCATGGCCGCAAAGACCTTGGGGCTCCGGGCTTTCCTGCCGCCTTCAGCCTCAAAACAACCGTCTCTCACTCGCCCCAGGGCCGACCACAAAAATCACCCTGTGTCTGGAGATGGTTAGCACAAGGGAAGCCAGCTGAGACACATGCCCAAGGAGCCACGAGGGAAAACTGTGGCTTCTTGGAAAGCTCTCTAGAAACCGCTTGCATCGCCGTAGAGACCTTTGGGCTCCAGGCTTTCCTGCCGCCTTCAGCCTCAAAACAACCGTCTCTCAGTCGCCCCAGGGCCGACCACAAAAATCACCCTATGTCTCGGTATGGTTAGCACTAGTGAAGCCAGCTGAGAAACGTACCCAAGGAGCCACGAGGGAAAACTGTGGCTTGTTTGAAAGCTCTCTAGAAACCGCTTCCATCGCCGCACAGACCTTGGGGCTCCGGGCTTTCCTGCCGCCTTCAGCCTCAAAACAACCCTCTCTCACTCGCCGCAGGGCCGACCACAAAAATCACCCTCTGTCTGCAGATGGTTAGGACGAGGGAAGCCAGGTGAGACACGTGCCCAAGGAGCCACGAGGGAAAACTGTGGCTTGTTGGAAAGCTCTCTAGAAACTGCTTCCATCGCCGCACAGACCTTGGGGCTGCGGGCTTTCCTGGCACCTTCAGCCTCAAAACAACCCTCTCTCACTCGCCCCAGGGCCGGCTACAACAATCACCATATCTCCGGAAAGAGCTGCCACAAGAGATGCATCATCAGACACGTGCCCAAGGAGCCACGAGGGAAAACTGTGGCTTGTTTGAAAGCTCTCTAGAAACTGCTTCCATCGCCACACAGACCTTGGGGCTCCGGGCTTTCCTGGCACCTTCAGCCTCAAAACAACCCTCTCTCACTTGCCACAGGAGCGGCCACAATAATGACCCTATGTCTGGAGATGGATAGCACGAGGGAAGCCAGCTGAGACACGTGCCCAAGGAGCCACGAGGGAAAACTGTGGCTTGTTTAGAAGCTCTCTAGAAACCGCTTGCATCGCCGTAGAGACTTTGGGGCTGCGGGCTTTCCTGGCGCCTTCAGCCTCAAAACAACCCTCTCTCACTCGCTGCAGGGCCGACCACAAAAATCACCCTCTGTCTGCAGATGGTTAGGACGAGGGAAGCCAGCTGAGACACGTGCCCAAGGAGCCACGAGGGAAAACTGTGGCTTGTTGGAAAGCTCTCTAGAAACTGCTTCCATCGCCGCACAGACCTTGGGGCTGCGGGCTTTCCTGGCACCTTCAGCCTCAAAACAACCCTGTCTCACTCGCCCCAGGGCCGGCTACAACAATCACCATATTTCCGGAAAGAGCTGCCACAAGAGATGCATCATCAGACACGTGCCCAAGGAGCCACGAGGGAAAACTGTGACTTGTTTGAAAGCTCTCTAGAAAAGGCTTCCATCGCCGCAGAGACCTTGGGGCTCCGGCTTTCCTGGCACCTTCAGCCTCAAAACAACCCTCTCTCACTTGCCACAGGAGCGGCCACAATAATGACCCTATGTCTGGAGATGGATAGCACGAGGGAAGCCAGCTGAGACACGTGCCCAAGGAGCCACGAGGGAAAACTGTGGCTTGTTTGAAAGCTCTCTAGAAACTGCTTCCATCGCCACACAGACCTTGGGGCTGCGGGCTTTCCTGGCGCCTTCAGCCTCAAAACAACCCTGTCTCACTCGCCCCAGGCCGGCCACAAAAATCACCATATGTCCGGAAAAGAGCTGCCACAAGAGAAGCATCGTAAGACACGTGCCCAAGGAGCCACAAGGGAAAACTGTGGCTTGTTTGAAAAGCTCTCTAGAAACTGCTGCCATCGCCACACAGACCTTGGGGCTGCGGGCTTTCCTGGCGCCTTCAGCCTCAAAAGAACCCTGTCTCACTCGCCCCAGGGACGGCCACAAAAATCACCCTAAGTCTGGAGATGGTTAGCGCGAGGGAAGCCAGCTGAGAAACGTACCCAAGGAGCCACGAGGGAAAACTGTGGCTTGTTGGAAAGCTCTCTAGAAACCGCTTGCATGGCCGCAAAGACCTTGGGGCTCCGGGCTTTCCTGCCGCCTTCAGCCTCAAAACAACCGTCTCTCACTCGCCCCAGGGCCGACCACAAAAATCACCCTGTGTCTGGGGATGGTTAGCACAAGGGAAGCCAGCTGAGACACATGCCCAAGGAGCCACGAGGGAAAACTGTGGCTTCTTGGAAAGCTCTCTAGAAACCGCTTGCATCGCCGTAGAGACCTTGGGGCTGCGGGCTTCCCTGGCACCTTCAGCCTCAAAACACCCTGTCTCACTCGCCCCAGGAACGGCCACAATAATCACCCTATGTCTGGAGATGGTTAGCACGAGGGAAGCCAGCTGAGACACGTGCCCAAGGAGCCAGGAGGGAAAACTGTGGCTTGTTGGAAAGCTCTCTAGAAACCGCCTGCATCGCCGCACAGACCTTGGGGCTCCGGGCTTTCCTGGCACCTTCAGCCTCAAAACAACCCTGTCTCACTCGCCCCAGGAACGGCCACAATAATCACCCTATGTCTGGAGATGGTTAGCACGAGGGAAGCCAGCTGAGACACGTGCCCAAGGAGCCACGAGGGAAAACTGTGGCTTGTTGGAAAGCTCTCTAGAAACCGCCTGCATTGCTGTAGAGACCTTGGGGTCCGGGCTTTCCTGGCGCCTTCAGCCTCAAAACAACCCTCTCTCACTCGCCGCAGGGCCGACCACAAAAATCACCCTAAGTCTGGAGATGGTTAGCACGAGGGAAGCCAGCTGAGAAACGTACCCAAGGAGCCACGAGGGAAAACTGTGGCTTGTTTGAAAGCTCTCTAGAAACCTCTTCCATCGCCGCACAGACCTTGGGGCTGCGGGCTTCCCTTTCACCTTCAGACTCAAAAGAACCATGTCTCTGTCTCCCCAGGGCCGACCAGAAAAATAACCATATCGCCGGAAACAGCTGCCACAAGAGAAGCATCGTAAGACACGTGCCCAAGGAGCCACAAGGGAAAACTGCAGCTTGTTTGAAAGCTCTCTAGAAACCGCTTGCATCGCCGTAGAGACCTTGGGGCTCCGGGCTTTCCTGGCTCCTTCAGCAACCCTCTCTCACTCGCCCAGGGCCGGCCACAATAATCACCCTATGTCTGGAGATGGATAGCACGAGGAAAGCCAGCTGAGAAACGTACCCAAGGAGCCACGAGGGAAAAACTGTGGCTTCTTGGAATGCTCTCTAGAAAACCGCTTGCATCGCCGTAGAGACCTTGGGGCTGCCGGCTTTCCTGGCGCCTTCAGCCTCAAAACAACCCTGTCTCACTCGCCCCCTCACTCGCCCCAGGGCCGGCCACAATAATCAACCTATGTCTGGAGATGGTTAGCACGAGGGAAGCCAGCTGAGAAACGTGCCCAAGGAGCCACGAGGGAAAACTGCGGCTTGTTTGAAAGCTCTCTAGAAACAGCTTCCATCGACGCACAGACCTTGGGGCTCCGGGCTTTCCTGGCGCCTTCAGCCTCAAAAGAACCCTCTCTCACTCGCCCCAGGGCCGGCCACAATAATCACCCTATGTCTGGAGATGGTTAGCACGAGCGAAGCCAGCTGAGAAACGTACCCAAGGAGCCACGAGGGAAAACTGTGGCTTGTTTGAAAGCTCTCTAGAAACCGCCTGCATCGCCGCACAGACCTTGGGGCTCCGGGCTTTCCTGGCACCTTCAGCCTCAAAACAACCCTGTCTCACTCGCCCCAGGAATGGCCAGAATAATCACCCTATGTCTGGAGATGGTTAGCACGAGGGAAGCCAGCTGAGACACGTGCCCAAGGAGCCACGAGGGAAAACTGTGGCTTGTTGGAAAGCTCTCTAGAAACCGCCTGCATCGCCGCACAGACCTTGGGGCTCCGGGCTTTCCTGCGCCTTCAGCCTCAAAACAACCCTCTCTCACTCGCCGCAGGGCCGACCACAAAAATCACCCTATGTCTGGAGATGGTTAGCACGAGGGAAGCCAGCTGAGACACGTGCCCAAGGAGCCACGAGGGAAAACTGTGGCTTGTTTGAAAGCTCTCTAGAAACCGCTTCCATCGCCGCACAGACCTTGGGGCTGCGGGCTTTCCTGGCGCCTTCAGCCTCAAAACAACCCTGTCTCACTCGCCCCAGTGCCGGCCACAAAAACTACCATATGTCCGGAAGAGCTGCCACAAGAGAAGCATCGTAAGACACGTGCCCAAGGAGCCACAAGGGAAAACTGTGGCTTGTTTGAAAGCTCTCTAGAAACTGCTGCCATCGCCACACAGACCTTGGGGCTGCGGGCTTTCCTGGCGCCTTCAGCCTCAAAAGAACCCTGTCTCACTCGCCCCAGGGACGGCCACAAAAATCACCCTAAGTCTGGAGATGGTTAGCGCGAGGGAAGCCAGCTGAGAAACGTACCCAAGGAGCCACGAGGGAAAAACTGTGGCTTGTTGGAAAGCTCTCTAGAAACCGCTTGCATGGCCGCAAAGACCTTGGGGCTCCGGGCTTTCCTGCCGCCTTTCAGCCTCAAAACAACCGTCTCTCACTCGCCCAGGGCCGACCACAAAAATCACCCTGTGTTCTGGAGATGGTTAGCACAAGGGAAGCCAGCTGAGACACATGCCCAAGGAGCCACGAGGGAAAACTGTGCTTCTTGGAAAGCTTCTCTAGAAACCGCTTGCATCGCCGTAGAGACCTTTGGGCTCCGGGCTTTCCTGGCGCCTTCAGCCTCAAACAACCGTCTCTCAGTCGCCCAGGGCCGACCACAAAAAATCACCCTATGTCTCGGTATGGTTAGCACTAGTGAAGCCAGCTGAGAAACGTACCCAAGGAGCCACGAGGGAAAACTGTGGCTTGTTTTGAAAGCTCTCTAGAAACCGCTTCCCATCGCCGCACAGACCTTGGGGCTCCGGGCTTTTCCTGCCGCCTTCAGCCTCAAAACAACCCTCTCTCACTCGCCGCAGGGCCGACCACAAAAATCACCCTCTGTCTGCAGATGGTTAGGACGAGGGAAGCCAGGTGAGACACGTGCCCAGGAGCCACGAGGGAAAACTGTGGCTTGTTGGAAAGCTCTCTAGAAACTGCTTCCATCGCCGCACAGACCTTGGGGCTCCGGGCTTTCCTGGCACCTTCAGCCTCAAAACAACCCTCTCTCACTCGCCCCAGGGCCGGCTACAACAATCACCATATCTCCGGAAAGAGCTGCCCACAAGAGATGCATCATCAGACACGTGCCCAAGGAGCCACGAGGGAAAACTGTGGCTTGTTTGAAAGCTCTCTAGAAAACTGCTTCCATCGCCACACAGACCTTGGGGCTCCGGGCTTTCCTGCGCACCTTCAGCCTCAAAAACAACCCTCTCTCACTTGCCACAGGAGCGCGGCCACAATAATGACCCTATGTCTGGAGATGGATAGCACGAGGGGAAGCCAGCTGAGACACGTGCCCAAGGAGCCACGAGGGAAAACTGTGGCTTGTTTAGAAGCTCTCTAGAAACCGCTTGCATCGCTGTAGAGACTTTGGGGCTGCGGGCTTTCCTGGCGCCTTCAGCCTCAAAACAACCCTCTCTCACTCGCTGCAGGGCCGACCACTAAAATCACCCTCTGTCTGCAGATGGTTAGGACGAGGGAAGCCAGCTGAGACACGTGCCCAAGGAGCCACGAGGGAAAACTGTGGCTTGTTGGAAAGCTCTCTAGAAACTGCTTCCATCGCCGCACAGACCTTGGGGCTGCGGGCTTTCCTGGCGCCTTCAGCCTCAAAACAACCCTGTCTCACTCGCCCCAGGGCCGGCTACAACAATCACCATATTTCCGGAAAGAGCTGCCACAAGAGATGCATCATCAGACACGTGCCCAAGGAGCCACGAGGGAAAACTGACTTGTTTGAAAGCTCTCTAGAAAAGGCTTCCATCGCCGCAGAGACCTTGGGGCTCCGGGCTTTCCTGGCACCTTCAGCCTCAAAACAACCCTCTCTCACTGCCACAGGAGCGGCCACAATAATGACCCTATGTCTGGAGATGGATAGCACGAGGGAAGCCAGCTGAGACACGTGCCCAAGGAGCCACGAGGGAAAACTGTGGCTTGTTTGAAAGCTCTCTAGAAACTGCTTCCATCGCCACACAGACCTTGGGGCTGCGGGCTTTCCTGGCGCCTTCAGCCTCAAAACAACCCTGTCTCACTCGCCCCAGGGCCGGCCACAAAAATCACCATATGTCCGGAAAGAGCTGCCACAAGAGAAGCATCGTAAGACACGTGCCCAAGGAGCCACAAGGGAAAACTGTGGCTTGTTTGAAAGCTCTCTAGAAACTGCTGCCATCGCCACACAGACCTTGGGGGCTGCGGGCTTTCCTGGCGCCTTCAGCCTCAAAAGAACCCTGTCTCACTCGCCCCAGGGACGGCCACAAAAATCACCCTAAGTCTGGAGATGGTTAGCGCGAGGGAAGCCAGCTGAGAAACGTACCCAAGGAGCCACGAGGGAAAACTGTGGCTTGTTGGAAAGCTCTCTAGAAACCGCTTGCATGGCCGCAAAGACCTTGGGGCTCCGGGCTTTCCTGCCGCCTTCAGCCTCAAAACAACCGTCTCTCACTCGCCCCAGGGCCGACCACAAAAATCACCCTATGTCTCGGTATGGTTAGCACTAGTGAAGCCAGCTGAGAAACGTACCCAAGGAGCCACGAGGGAAAACTGTGGCTTGTTTGAAAGCTCTCTAGAAACCGCTTCCATCGCCGCACAGACCTTGGGGCTCCGGGCTGTCCTGCCGCCTTCAGCCTCAAAACAACCCTCTCATCACTCGCCGCAGGGCCGACCACAAAAATCACCCTCTGTCTGCAGATGGTTAGGACGAGGGAAGCCAGCTGAGACACGTGCCCAAGGAGCCACGAGGGAAAACTGTGGCTTGTTGAAAGCTCTCTAGAAACTGCTTCCATCGCCGCACAGACCTTGGGGCTGCGGGCTTTCCTGGCACCTTCAGCCTCAAAACAACCCTCTCTCACTCGCCCCAGGGCCGGCTACAACAATCACCATATCTCCGGAAAGAGCTGCCACAAGAGATGCATCATCAGACACGTGTCCAAGGAGCCACGAGGGAAAACTGTGGCTTGTTTGAAAGCTCTCTAGAAACCGCTTGCATCGCCACACAGACCTTGGGGCTCCTGGCTTTCCTGGCACCTTCAGCCTCAAAACAACCCTCTCTCACTTGCCACAGGAGCGGCCACAATAATGACCCTATGTCTGGAGATGGATAGCACGAGGGAAGCCAGCTGAGACACGTGCCCAAGGAGCCACGAGGGAAAACTGTGGCTTGTTTAGAAGCTCTCTAGAAACCGCTTGCATCGCCGTAGAGACTTTGGGGCTGCGGGCTTTCCTGGCGCCTTCAGCCTCAAAACAACCCTCTCTCACTCGCTGCAGGGCCGACCACAAAAATCACCCTCTGTCTGCAGATGGTTAGACGAGGGAAGCCAGCTGAGACACGTGCCCAAGGAGCCACGAGGGAAAACTGTGGCTTGTTGGAAAGCTCTCTAGAAACTGCTTCCATCGCCGCACAGACCTTGGGGCTGCGGGCTTTCCTGGCGCCTTCAGCCTCAAAACAACCCTGTCTCACTCGCCCAAGGGCCGGCTACAACAATCACCATATTTCCGGAAAGAGGCTGCCACAAGAGATGCATCATCAGGACACGTGCCCAAGGAGCCACGAGGGAAAACTGTGACTTGTTTGAAAGCTCTCTAGAAAAGGCTTCCATCGCCGCAGAGACCTTGGGGCTCCGGGCTTTCCTGGCACCTTCAGCCTCAAAACAACCCTCTCTCACTTGCCACAGGAGCGGCCACAATAATGACCCTATGTCTGGAGATGGATAGCACGAGGGAAGCCAGCTGAGACACGTGCCAAGGAGCCACGAGGGAAAACTGTGGCTTGTTAGAAGCTCTCTAGAAACCGCTTGCATCGCCGTAGAGACTTTGGGGCTCCGGGCTTTCCTGGCGCCTTCAGCCTCAAAACAACCCTCTCTCACTCGCCGCAGGGCCGACCACAAATATCACCCTATGTCTGGAGATGGTTAGCACGAGGGAAGCCAGCTTAGACACGTGCCCAAGGAGCCACGAGGGAAAACTGTGGCTTGATTGAAAGCTCTCTAGAAACCTCTTGCATCGCCGCACAGACCTTGGGGCTGCGGCCTTCCCTTTCACCTTCAGACTCAAAAGAACCATGTCTCTGTCTCCCCAGGGCCGACCAGAAAAATAACCATATCGCCGGAAACAGCTGCACAGAGACAGCATCGTAAGACACGTGCCCAAGGAGCCACAAGGGAAAACTGCGGCTTGTTTGAAAGCTCTCTAGAAACCGCTTGCATCGCCGTAGAGACCTTGGGGCTCCGGGCTTTCCTGGCACCTTCAGCCTCAAAACAACCCTCTCTCACTCACCCCAGGAGCGGCCACAATAATCACCCTCTGTCTGCAGATGGATAGCACGAGGAAAGCCAGCTGAGACACGTACCCAAGGAGCCACGAGGGAAAACTGCGGCTTGTTTGAAAGCTCTCTAGAAACCGCTTGCATCGCCGTAGAGACCTTGGGACTCCGGGCTTTCCTGGCTCCTTCAGCAACCCTCTCTCACTCGCCCCAGGGCCGGCCACAATAATCACCCTATGTCTGGAGATGGATAGCACGAGGAAAGCCAGCTGAGACACATGCCCAAGGAGCCACGAGGGAAAACTGTGGCTTCTTGGAATGCTCTCTTGAAACCGCTTGCATCGCCGTAGAGACCTTGGGGCTGCGGGCTTTCCTGCCGCCTTCAGCCTCAAAACAACCCTCTCTTACTCGCCCCAAGAGCGGCCACAATAATCACCCTATGTCTGGAGATGGTTAGCACGAGCGAAGCCAGCTGAGAAACGTACCCAAGGAGCCACGAGGGAAACTGTGGCTTGTTTTGAAAGCCTCTCTAGAAACCGGCCTGCATCGCCGCACAGACCTTGGGGCTGCGGGCTTTCCTGGTGCCTTCAGCCTCAAAACAACCCTCTCTCACTCACCCCAGGAACGGCCACAATAATCACCCTATGTCTGGAGATGGGTAGCACGAGGAAAGCCAGCTGAGACACGTGCCCAAGGAGCCAGGAGGGAAAACTGTGGCTTGTTGGAAAGCTCTCTAGAAACCGCCTGCATCGCCGCACAGACCTTGGGGCTCCGGGCTTTCCTGGCACCTTCAGCCTCAAAAACAACCCTCTCTCACTCGCCCCAGGAATGGCCACAATAATCACCCTATGTCTGGAGATGGTTAGCACGAGGGAAGCCAGCTGAGACACGTGCCCAAGGAGCCACGAGGGAAAACTGTGGCTTGTTGGAAAGCTCTCTAGAAACCGCCTGCATTGCTGTAGAGACCTTGGGGCTCCGGGCTTTCCTGGCGCCTTCAGCCTCAAAACAACCCTCTCTCACTCGCCGCAGGGCCGACCACAAAAATCACCCTAAGTCTGGAGATGGTTAGCACGAGGGAAGCCAGCTGAGAAACGTACCCAAGGAGCCACGAGGGAAAACTGTGGCTTGTTTGAAAGCTCTCTAGAAACCTCTTCCATCGCTGCACAGACCTTGGGGCTGCGGGCTTCCCTGGCACCTTCAGCCTCAAAAGAACCATGTCTCACTCGCCCCAGGGCCGACCAGAAAAATCACCCTAAGTCTGGAGATGGTTAGCACGAGGGAAGCCAGCTGAGACACGTGCCCCAAGGAGCCACGAGGGAAAACTGTGGCTTGTTTGAAAGCTCTCTAGAAACCTCTTCCATCGCCGCACAGACCTTGGGGCTCCGGGCTTTCCTGGCGCCTTCAGCCTGAAAACAACCCTGTCTCACTCGCCGCAGGACCTGTCACAACAATCACCTTATGTCCAGAAACAGCTGCCACAAGAGAAGCATCGTAAGACACGTGCCGAAGGAGCCACGAGGGAAAACTGCGGCTTGTTTGAAAGCTCTCTAGAAACCGCTTGCATCGCCGTAGAGACCTTGGGGCTCCGGGCTTTCCCGGTGCCTTCAGCCTCCAAGCAACCCTCTCTCACTCGCCGCAGGGCCGACCACAATAATCACCCTCTGTCTGCAGATGGTTAGCACGAGGAAAGCCAGCTTTGACACGTACCCAAGGAGCCACGAGGGAAAACTGTGGCTTGTTTGAAAGCTCTCTAGAAACTGCTTCCATCGCCACAGAGACCTTGGGGCTCCGGGCTTTCCTGGCGCCTTCAGCCTCAAAAGAACCATGTCTCACTCGCCCCAGGGCCGACCACAAAAATTACCCTATGTCTGGAGATGGTTAGCACGAGGGAAGCCAGCTGAGAAACGTGCCCAAGGAGCCACAAGGGAAAACTGCGGCTTGTTTGAAAGCTCTCTAGAAACCGCTTGCATCGCCGTAGAGACCTTGGGGCTGCGGGCTTTCCTGGCACCTTCAGCCTCAAAACAACCCTCTCTCACTCACCCCAGGAGCGGCCACAATAATCACCCTATGTCTGGAGATGGTTAGCACGAGGAAAGCCAGCTGAGACACGTGCCCAAGGAGCCAGGAGGGAAAACTGTGGCTTGTTGGAAAGCTCTCTAGAAACCGCCTGGATCGCCGCACAGACCTTGGGGCTCCGGCCTTTCCTGGCACCTTCAGCCTCAAAACAACCCTCTCTCACTCGCCCCAGGAATGGCCACAATAATCACCCTATGTCTGGAGATGGTTAGCACGAGGGAAGCCAGCTGAGACACGTGCCCAAGGAGCCACGAGGGAAAACTGTGGCTTGTTGGAAAGCTCTCTAGAAACCGCCTGCATTGCTGTAGAGACATTGGGGCTCCGGGCTTTCCTGGCGCCTTCAGCCTCAAAACAACCCTCTCTCACTCGCCCCAGGAATGGCCACAATAATCACCCTATGTCTGGAGATGGTTAGCACGAGGGAAGCCAGCTGAGAAACGTACCCAAGGAGCCACGAGGGAAAACTGTGGCTTGTTTGAAAGCTCTCTAGAAACCTCTTCCATCGCTGCACAGACCTTGGGGCTGCGGGCTTCCCTGGCACCTTCAGCCTCAAAAGAACTATGTCTCACTCGCCCCAGGGTCGACCAGAAAAATCACCCTATGTCTGGAGATGGTTAGCACGAGGGAAGCCAGCTGAGACACGTGCCCAAGGAGCCACGAGGGAAAACTGTGGCTTGTTTGAAAGCTCTCTAGAAACCTCTTCCATCGCCGCACAGACCTTGGGGCTCCGGGCTTTCCTGGCGCCTTCAGCCTGAAAACAACCCTGTCTCACTCGCCGCAGGACCTGTCACAACAATCACCTTATGTCCAGAAACAGCTGCCACAAGAGAAGCATCGTAAGACACGTGCCGAAGGAGCCAGGAGGGAAAACTGCGGCTTGTTTGAAAGCTCTCTAGAAACCGCTTGCATCGCCGTAGAGACCTTGGGGCTCCGGGCTTTCCCGGTGCCTTCAGCCTCCAAGCAACCCTCTCTCACTCGCCGCAGGGCCGACCACAATAATCACCCTCTGTCTGCAGATGGTTAGCACGAGGAAAGCCAGCTTTTACACGTACCCAAGGAGCCACGAGGGAAAACTGTGGCTTGTTTGAAAGCTCTCTAGAAACTGCTTCCATCGCCACACAGACCTTGGGGCTCCGGGCTTTCCTGGCGCCTTCAGCCTCAAAACAACCCTGTCTCACTCGCCCCAGGGCCGGCCACAAAAATCACCCTGTGTCTGGAGATGGTTAGCACTAGTGAAGCCAGCTGAGAAACGTACCCAAGGAGCCATGAGGGAAAACTGTGGCTTGTTTGAAAGCTCTCTAGAAACCGCTTCCATCGCCGCACAGACCTTGGGGCTCCGGGCTTTCCTGCCGCCTTCAGCCTCAAAACAACCCTCTCTCACTCGCCGCAGGGCCAACCACAAAAATCACCCTCTGTCTGCAGATGGTTAGGACGAGGGAAGCCAGCTGAGACACGTGCCCAAGGAGCCACGAGGGAAAACTGTGGCTTGTTGAAAAGCTCTCTAGAAACTGCTTCCATCGCCGCACAGACCTTGGGGCTGCGGGCGTTCCTGGCGCCTTCAGCCTCAAAACAACCCTGTCTCACTCGCCCCAGGGCCGGCTACAACAATCACCATATCTCCGGAAAGAGCTGCCACAAGAGATGCATCATCAGACACGTGCCCAAGGAGCCACGAGGGAAAACTGTGGCTTGTTTGAAAGCTCTCTAGAAAAGGCTTCCATCGCCGCAGAGACCTTGGGGCTCCGGGCTTTCCTGGCGCCTTCAGCCTCAAAACAACCCTCTCTCACTTGCCACAGGAGCGGCCACAATAATGACCCTATGTCTGGAGATGGATAGCACGAGGGAAGCCAGCTGAGACACGTGCCCAAGGAGCCACGAGGGAAAACTGTGGCTTGTTTAGAAGCTCTCTAGAAACCGCTTGCATCGCCGTAGAGACTTTGGGGCTCCGGGCTTTCCTGGCGCCTTCAGCCTCAAAACAACCCTCTCTCACTCGCCGCAGGGCCGACCACAAAAATCACCCTCTGTCTGCAGATGGTTAGGACGAGGGAAGCCAGCTGAGACACGTGCCCAAGGAGCCACGAGGGAAAACTGTGGCTTGTTGGAAAGCTCTCTAGAAACCTCTTGCATCGCCGCACAGACCTTGGGGCTGCGGGCTTTCCTGGCGCCTTCAGCCTCAAAACAACCCTGTCTCACTCGCCCCAGGGCCGGCTACAACAATCACCATATCTCCGGAAAGAGCTGCCACAAGAGATGCATCATCAGACACGTGCCCAAGGAGCCACGAGGGAAAACTGTGACTTGTTTGAAAGCTCTCTAGAAACCGCTTCCATCGCCGCAGAGACCTTGGGGCTCCGGGCTTTCCTGGCGCCTTCAGCCTCAAAACAACCCTCTCTCACTTGCCACAGGAGCGGCCACAATAATGACCCTATGTCTGGAGATGGATAGCACGAGGGAAGCCAGCTGAGACACGTGCCCAAGGAGCCACGAGGGAAAACTGTGGCTTGTTTAGAAGCTCTCTAGAAACCGCTTGCATCGCCGTAGAGACTTTGGGGCTCCGGGCTTTCCTGGCGCCTTCAGCCTCAAAACAACCCTCTCTCACTCGCCGCAGGGCCGGCCACAAAAATCACCCTCTGTCTGCAGATGGTTAGGACGAGGGAAGCCAGCTGAGACACGTGCCCAAGGAGCCACGAGGGAAAACTGTGGCTTGTTGGAAAGCTCTCTAGAAACCTCTTGCATCGCCGCAGAGACCTTGGGGCTCCGGGCTTTCCTGGCGCCTTCAGCCTCAAAACAACCCTGTCTCACTCGCCCCAGGGCCGGCTACAACAATCACCATATCTCCGGAAAGAGCTGCCACAAGAGATGCATCATCAGACACGTGCCCAAGGAGCCACGAGGGAAAACTGTGGCTTGTTTGAAAGCTCTCTAGAAAAGGCTTCCATCGCCGCAGAGACCTTGGGGCTCCGGGCTTTCCTGGCACCTTCAGCCTCAAAACAACCCTCTCTCACTTGCCACAGGAGCGGCCACAATAATGACCCTATGTCTGGAGATGGATAGCACGAGGGAAGCCAGCTGAGACACGTGCCCAAGGAGCCACGAGGGAAAACTGTGGCTTGTTTAGAAGCTCTCTAGAAACCGCTTGCATCGCCGTAGAGACTTTGGGGCTCCGGGCTTTTCCTGGCGCCTTCAGCCTCAAAACAACCCTCTCTCACTCGCCGCAGGGCCGACCACAAAAATCACCCTATGTCTGGAGATGGTTAGCACGAGCGAAGCCAGCTGAGACACGTGCCCAAGGAGCCACGAGGGAAAACTGTGGCTTGTTTGAAAGCTCTCTAGAAACCGCTTCCATCGCCGCACAGACCTTGGGGCTGCAGGTTTCCCTGGCACCTTCAGACTCAAAAGAACCATGTCTCTGTCTCACCAGGGCCGACCAGAAAAATAACCATATCTCCGGAAACAGCTGCCACAAGAGAAGCATCGTAAGACACGTGCCCAAGGAGCCACAAGGGAAAACTGCAGCTTGTTTGAAAGCTCTCTAGAAACCGCTTGCATCGCCGTAGAGACCTTGGGGCTCCGGGCTTTCCTGGCGCCTTCAGCCTCAAAAAAACCCTGTTTCACTCGCCCCAGGAGCGGCCACAATAATCACCCTCTGTCTGCAGATGGTTAGCACGAGGAAAGCCAGCTGAGACACGTACCCAAGGAGCCACGAGGGAAAACTGTGGCTTGTTTGAAAGCTCTCTAGAAACCGCTTCCATCGCCGCACAGACCTTGGGGCTGCGGGTTTCCCTGGCACCTTCAGCCTCAAAAGAACCATGTCTCACTCGCCCCAGGGCCGACCACAAAAATCACCCTATGTCTGGAGATGGTTAGGACGAGGGAAGCCAGCTGAGACACGTACCCAAGGAGCCACGAGGGAAAACTGTGGCTTGTTTGAAAGCTCTCTAGAAACCGCTTGCATCGCCGCACAGACCTTGGGGCTGCGGCCTTCCCTTTCACCTTCAGACTCAAAAGAACCATTTCTCTGTCTCCCCAGGGCCGACCAGAAAAATAACCATATCTCCGGAAACAGCTGCCACAAGAGAAGCATCGTAAGACACGTGCCCAAGGAGCCACAAGGGAAAACTGCAGCTTGTTTGAAAGCTCTCTAGAAAACGCTTGCATCGCCGTAGAGACCTTGGGGCTCCGGGCTTTCCTGGCGCCTTCAGCCTCAAAACAACCCTGTCTCACTCGCCCCAGGGCCGGCTACAATAATCACCCTCTGTCTGCAGATGGATAGCACGAGGGAAGCCAGCTGAGAAACGTGCCCAAGGAGCCACGAGGGGAAAACTGTGGCTTGTTTGAAAGCTCTCTAGAAACCGCTTGCATCGCCGTAGAGACCTTGGGGCTCCGGGCTTTCCTGGCTCCTTCAGCACCCCTCTCTCACTCGCCCCAGGGCCGGCCACAATAATCACCCTATGTCTGGAGATGGATAGCACGAGGAAAGCCAGCTGAGACACATGCCCAAGGAGCCACGAGGGAAAACTGTGGCTTCTTGGAATGCTCTCTTGAAACCGCTTGCATCGCCGTAGAGACCTTGGGGCTGCGGACTTTCCTGCCGCCTTCAGCCTCAAACAACCCTGTCTCACTCGCCCCAGGGACGGCCACAATAATCACCCTATGTCTGGAGATGGTTAGCACGAGGGAAGCCAGCTGAGAAACGTGCCCAAGGAGCCAGGAGGGAAAACTGCGGCTTGTTTGAAAGCTCTCTAGAAACAGCTTCCATCAACTCACAGACCTTGGGGCTCCGGGCTTTCCTGGCGCCTTCAGCCTCAAAACAACCCTCTCTCACTCGCCCCAGGAGCGGCCACAATAATCACCCTATGTCTGGAGATGGTTAGCACGAGCGAAGCCAGCTGAGAAACGTACCCAAGGAGCCACGAGGGAAAACTGTGGCTTGTTTGAAAGCTCTCTAGAAACCGCCTGCATCGCCGCACAGACCTTGGGGCTGCGGGCTTTCCTGGTGCCTTCAGCCTCAAAACAACCCTGTCTCACTCGCCCCAGGGCCGGCTACAACAATCACCATATCTCCGGAAAGAGCTGCCACAAGAGATGCATCATCAGACACGTGCCCAAGGAGCCACGAGGGAAAAACTGTGACTTGTTTGAAAGCTCTCTAGAAAAGGCTTCCATCGCCGCAGAGACCTTGGGGCTCCGGGCTTTCCTGGCACCTTCAGCCTCAAAACAACCCTCTCTCACTTGCCACAGGAGCGGCCACAATAATGACCCTTTGTCTGGAGATGGTTAGCACGAGGGAAGCCAGCTGAGACACGTGCCCAAGGAGCCAGGAGGGAAAACTGTGGCTTGTTTAGAAGCTCTCTAGAAACCGCTTGCATCGCCGTAGAGACTTTGGGGCTCCGGGCTTTCCTGGCGCCTTCAGCCTCAAAACAACCCTCTCTCACTCGCCGCAGGGCCGACCACAAAAATCACCCTCTGTCTGCAGATGGTTAGGACGAGGGAAGCCAGCTGAGACACGTGCCCAAGGAGCCACGAGGGAAAACTGTGGCTTGTTGGAAAGCTCTCTAGAAACCTCTTGCATCGCCGCACAGACCTTGGGGCTGCGGGCTTTCCTGGCGCCTTCAGCCTCAAAACAACCCTGTCTCAGTCGCCCCAGGGCCGGCTACAACAATCACCATATCTCCGGAAAGAGCTGCCACAAGAGATGCATCATCAGACACGTGCCCAAGGAGCCACGAGGGAAAACTGTGGCTTGTTTGAAAGCTCTCTAGAAAAGGCTTCCATCGCCGCAGAGACCTTGGGGCTCCGGGCTTTCCTGGCACCTTCAGCCTCAAAACAACCCTCTCTCACTTGCCACAGGAGCGGCCACAATAATGACCCTATGTCTGGAGATGGATAGCACGAGGGAAGCCAGCTGAGACACGTGCCCAAGGAGCCACGAGGGAAAACTGTGGCTTGTTTAGAAGCTCTCTAGAAACCGCTTGCATCGCCGTAGAGACTTTGGGGCTCCGGGCTTTCCTGGCGCCTTCAGCCTCAAAACAACCCTCTCTCACTCGCCGCAGGGCCGACCACAAAAATCACCCTATGTCTGGAGATGGTTAGCACGAGCGAAGCCAGCTGAGACACGTGCCCAAGGAGCCACGAGGGAAAAACTGTGGCTTGTTTGAAAGCTCTCTAGAAACCGCCTTCCATCGCCGCACAGACCTTGGGGCTGCAGGTTTCCCTGGCACCTTCAGACTCAAAAGAACCATGTCTCTGTCTCACCAGGGCCGACCAGAAAAATAACCATATCTCCGGAAACAGCTGCCACAAGAGAAGCATCGTAAGACACGTGCCCAAGGAGCCACAAGGGAAAACTGCGGCTTGTTTGAAAGCTCTCTAGAAACCGCTTGCATCGCCGTAGAGACCCTTGGGGCTCCGGGCTTTCCTGGCGCCTTCAGCCTCAAAACAACCCTGTTTCACTCGCCCCAGGAGCGGCCACAATAATCACCCTCTGTCTGCAGATGGTTAGCACGAGGAAAGCCAGCTGAGACACGTACCCAAGGAGCCACGAGGGAAAACTGTGGCTTGTTTGAAAGCTCTCTAGAAACCGCTTCCATCGCCGCACAGACCTTGGGGCTGCGGGTTTCCCTGGCACCTTCAGCCTCAAAAGAACCATGTCTCACTCGCCCCAGGGCCGACCACAAAAATCACCCTATGTCTGGAGATGGTTAGGACGAGGGAAGCCAGCTGAGACACGTGCCCAAGGAGCCACGAGGGAAAACTGTGGCTTGTTTGAAGCTCTCTAGAAACCGCTTGCATCGCCGCACAGACCTTGGGGCTGCGGCCTTCCCTTTCACCTTCAGACTCAAAAGAACCATTTCTCTGTCTCCCCAGGGCCGACCAGAAAAATAACCATATCTCCGGAAACAGCTGCCACAAGAGAAGCATCGTAAGACACGTGCCCAAGGAGCCACAAGGGAAAACTGCAGCTTGTTTGAAAGCTCTCTAGAAAACGCTTGCATCGCCGTAGAGACCTGGGGCTCCGGGCTTTCCTGGCGCCTTCAGCCTCAAAACAACCCTGTCTCACTCGCCCCAGGGCCGGCTACAATAATCACCCTCTGTCTGCAGATGGATAGCACGAGGGAAGCCAGCTGAGAAACGTGCCCAAGGAGCCACGAGGGAAAACTGCGGCTTGTTTGAAAGCTCTCTAGAAACCGCTTGCATCGCCGTAGAGACCTTGGGGCTCCGGGCTTTCCTGGCTCCTTCAGCAACCCTCTCTCACTCGCCCCAGGGCCGGCCACAATAATCACCCTATGTCTGGAGATGGATAGCACGAGGAAAGCCAGCTGAGACACATGCCCAAGGAGCCACGAGGGAAAACTGTGGCTTCTTGGAATGCTCTCTTGAAACCGCTTGCATCGCCGTAGAGACCTTGGGGCTGCGGACTTTCCTGCCGCCTCAGCCTCAAAACAACCCTGTCTCACTCGCCCCAGGGACGGCACAATAATCACCCTATGTCTGGAGATGGTTAGCACGAGGGAAGCCAGCTGAGAAACGTGCCCAAGGAGCCAGGAGGGAAAACTGCGGCTTGTTTGAAAGCTCTCTAGAAACAGCTTCCATCAACTCACAGACCTTGGGGCTCCGGGCTTTCCTGGCGCCTTCAGCCTCAAAACAACCCTCTCTCACTCGCCCCAGGAGCGGCCACAATAATCACCCTATGTCTGGAGATGGTTAGCACGAGCGAAGCCAGCTGAGAAACGTACCCAAGGAGCCACGAGGGAAAACTGTGGCTTGTTTGAAAGCTCTCTAGAAACCGCCTGCATCGCCGCACAGACCTTGGGGCTGCGGGCTTTCCTGGTGCCTTCAGCCTCAAAACAACCCTGTCTCCACTCGCCCCAGGGCCGGCTACAACAATCACCATATCTCCGGAAAGAGCTGCCACAAGAGATGCATCATCAGACACGTGCCAAGGAGCCACGAGGGAAAACTGTGACTTGTTTGAAAGCTCTCTAGAAAAGGCTTCCATCGCCGCAGAGACCTTGGGGGCTCCGGGCTTTCCCTGGCACCTTCAGCCTCAAAACAACCCTCTCTCACTTGCCACAGGAGCGGCCACAATAATGACCCTTTGTCTGGAGATGGTTAGCACGAGGGAAGCCAGCTGAGACACGTGCCCAAGGAGCCACGAGGGAAAACTGTGGCTTGTTTGAAAGCTCTCTAGAAACCGCTTGCATCGCCGCAGAGAGCCTTGGGGCTCCGGGCTTTCCTGGCGCCTTCAGCCTCAAAACAACCCTGTTTCACTCGCCCCAGGAGCGGCCACAATAATCACCCTCTGTCTGTAGATGGTTAGCACGAGGAAAGCCAGCTGAGACACGTACCCAAGGAGCCACGAGGGAAAACTGTGGCTTGTTTGAAAGCTCTCTAGAAACCGCTTCCATCGCCGCACAGACCTTGGCGGTCGGGGGTTCCCTGGCACCTTCAGCCTCAAAAGAACCCTGTCTCACTCGCCCCAGGGCCGACCACAAAAATCACCCTATGTCTGGAGATGGTTAGCACGAGGGAAGCCAGCTGAGACCACGTGCCCCCGAGGAGCCACGAGGGGAAAACTGTGGCTTGTTTTGAAAGCTCTCTAGAAACCGCTTGCATCGCCGCACAGACCTTGGGGCTGCGGCCTTCCTTTCACCTTCAGACTCAAAAGAAACCATTTCTCTGTCTCCCCAGGACCGACCAGAAAAATAACCATATCTCCGGAAACAGCTGCCACAAGAGAAGCATCGTAAGACACGTGCCCAAGGAGCCACAAGGGAAAACTGCAGCTTGTTTGAAAGCTCTCTAGAAAACGCTTGCATCGCCGTAGAGACCTTGGGGCTCCGGGCTTTCCTCGCGCCTTCAGCCTCAAAACAACCCTGTCTCACTCGCCCAGGGCCGGCTACAATAATCACCCTCTGTCTGCAGATGGATAGCACGAGGGAAGCAGCTGAGAAACGTGCCCAAGGAGCCACGAGGGAAAACTGCGGCTTGTTTGAAAGCTCTCTAGAAACCGCTTGCATCGCCGTAGAGACCTTGGGGCTCCGGGCTTTCCTGGCTCCTTCAGCAACCCTCTCTCACTCGCCCCAGGGCCGGCTACAATAATCACCCTCTGTCTGCAGATGGATAGCACGAGGGAAGCCAGCTGAGAAACGTGCCCAAGGAGCCACGAGGGAAAACTGCGGCTTGTTTGAAAGCTCTCTAGAAACCACTTGCATCGCCGTAGAGACCTTGGGGCTCCGGGCTTTCCTGCCGCCTTCAGGAACCCTCTCTCACTCGCCCGAGGAGCGGCCACAATAATCACCCTATGTCTGGAGATGGATAGCACGAGGAAAGCCAGCTGAGACACATGCCCAAGGAGCCACGAGGGAAAACTGTGGCTTCTTGGAATGCTCTCTTGAAACCGCTTGCATCGCCGTAGAGACCTTGGGGCTGCGGACTTTCCTGCCGCCTTCAGCCTCAAAACAACCCTGTCTCACTCGCCCCAGGGACGGCCACAATAATCACCCTATGTCTGGAGATGGTTAGCACGAGGGAAGCCAGCTGAGAAACGTGCCCAAGGAGCCAGGAGGGAAAACTGCGGCTTGTTTGAAAGCTCTCTAGAAACAGCTTCCATCGACTCACAGACCTTGGGGCTCCGGGCTTTCCTGGCGCCTTCAGCCTCAAAACAACCCTCTCTCACTCGCCCCAGGAGCGGCCACAATAATCACCCTATGTCTGGAGATGGTTAGCACGAGCGAAGCCAGCTGAGAAACGTACCCAAGGAGCCACGAGGGAAAACTGTGGCTTGTTGGAAAGCTCTCTAGAAACCGCTTCCATCGCCGCACAGACCTTGGGGCTGCGGGCTTTCCTGGTGCCTTCAGCCTCAAAACAACCCTCTCTCACTCGCCCCAGGGCCGGCTACAACAATCACCATATCTCCGGAAAGAGCTGCCACAAGAGATGCATCATCAGACACGTGCCCAAGGAGCCACGAGGGAAAACTGTGACTTGTTTGAAAGCTCTCTAGAAAAGGCTTCCATCGCCGCAGAGACCTTGGGGCTCCGGGCTTTCCTGGCACCTTCAGCCTCAAAACAACCCTCTCTCACTTGCCACAGGAGCGGCCACAATAATGACCCTATGTCTGGAGATGGATAGCACGAGGGAAGCCAGCTGAGACACGTGCCCAAGGAGCCACGAGGGAAAACTGTGGCTTGTTTAGAAGCTCTCTAGAAACCGCTTGCATTGCCGTAGAGACTTTGGGGCTCCGGGCTTTCCTGGCGCCTTCAGCCTCAAAACAACCCTCTCTCACTCGCCGCAGGGCCGACCACAAAAATCACCCTATGTCCGGAGATGGTTAGCACGAGGGAAGCCAGCTGAGAAACGTGCCCAAGGAGCCACGAGGGAAAACTGTGGCTTGTTTGAAAGCTCTCTAGAAACCTCTTCCATCGCTGCACAGACCTTGGGGCTGCGGGCTTCCCTGGCACCTTCAGCCTCAAAAGAACCATGTCTCACTCGCCCCAGGGTCGACCAGAAAAATCACCCTATGTCTGGAGATGGTTAGCACGAGGGAAGCCAGCTGAGACACGTGCCCAAGGAGCCACGAGGGAAAACTGTGGCTTGTTTGAAAGCTCTCTAGAAACCGCTTGCATCGCCGCAGAGACCTTGGGGCTCCGGGCTTTTCTGGCGCCTTCAGCCTGAAAACAACCCTGTCTCACTCGCCGCAGGACCTGTCACAACAATCACCTTATGTCCAGAAACAGCTGCCACAAGAGAAGCATCGTAAGACACGTGCCGAAGGAGCCACGAGGGAAAACTGCGGCTTGTTTGAAAGCTCTCTAGAAACCGCTTGCATCGCCGTAGAGACCTTGGGGCTCCAGGCTTTCCTGCCGCCTTCAGCCTCAAAAGAACCGTCTCTCACTCGCCCCAGGGCCGACCACAAAAATCACCCTATGTCTCGGTATGGTTAGCACTAGTGAAGCCAGCTGAGAATCGTACCCAAGGAGCCACGAGGGAAAACTGTGGCTTGTTTGAAAGCTCTCTAGAAACCGCTTCCATCGCCGCACAGACCTTGGGGCTGCGGGCTTTCCTGCCGCCTTCAGCCTCAAAACAACCCTCTCTCACTCGCCGCAGGGCCGACCACAAAAATCACCCTCTGTCTGCAGATGGTTAGGACGAGGGAAGCCAGCTGAGACACGTGCCCAAGGAGCCACGAGGGAAAACTGTGGCTTGTTGGAAAGCTCTCTAGAAACTGCTTCCATCGCCGCACAGACCTTGGGGCTGCGGGCTTTCCTGGCGCCTTCAGCCTCAAAACAACCCTGTCTCACTCGCCCCAGGGCCGGCTACAACAATCACCATATCTCCGGAAAGAGCTGCCACAAGAGATGCATCATCAGACACGTGCCCAAGGAGCCACGAGGGAAAACTGTGGCTTGTTTGAAAGCTCTCTAGAAAAGGCTTCCATCGCCGCAGAGACCTTGGGGCTCCGGGCTTTCCTGGCACCTTCAGGCTCAAAACAACCCTCTCTCACTTGCCACAGGAGCGGCCACAATAATGACCCTATGTCTGGAGATGGATAGCACGAGGGAAGCCAGCTGAGACACGTGCCCAAGGAGCCACGAGGGAAAACTGTGGCTTGTTTAGAAGCTCTCTAGAAACCGCTTGCATCGCCGTAGAGACTTTGGGGCTCCGGGCTTTCCTGGCGCCTTCAGCCTCAAAACAACCCTCTCTCACTCGCCGCAGGGCCGACCACAAAAATCACCCTATGTCTGGAGATGGTTAGCACGAGGGAAGCCAGCTGAGACACGTGCCCAAGGAGCCACGAGGGAAAACTGTGGCTTGTTTGAAAGCTCTCTAGAAACCTCTTGCATCGCCGCACAGACCTTGGGGCTGCGGCCTTCCCTTTCACCTTCAGACTCAAAAGAACCATGTCTCTGTCTCCCC
The DNA here is from genome assembly GCA_947846985.1 of Fratercula arctica. Classification (NCBI taxonomy): domain Eukaryota; kingdom Metazoa; phylum Chordata; class Aves; order Charadriiformes; family Alcidae; genus Fratercula; species Fratercula arctica. Next base: position 1,234,826 of record CANTUZ010000027.1, on the reverse strand, counting down.
AGGGCCGACCAGAAAAATATCCATATCGCCGGAAACAGCTGCCACAAGAGAAGCATCGTAAGACACGTGCCCAAGGAGCCACAAGGGAAAACTGCGGCTTGTTTGAAAGCTCTCTGGAAACCGCTTGCATCGCCGTAGAGACCTTGGGGCTCCGGGCTTTCCTGGCGCCTTCAGCCTCAAAAAAAACCCTCTCTCACTCGCCCGAGGAGCGGCCACAATAATCACCCTCTGTCTGCAGATGGTTAGCACGAGGAAAGCCAGCTTAGAGACGTGCCCAAGGAGCCACGAGGGAAAACTGCGGCTTGTTTGAAAGCTCTCTAGAAACCACTTGCATCGCCGTAGAGACCTTGGGGCTCCGGGCTTTCCTGCCGCCTTCAGGAACCCTCTCTCACTCGCCCGAGGAGCGGCCACAATAATCACCCTATGTCTGGAGATGGATAGCACGAGGAAAGCCAGCTGAGACACGTGCCCAAGGAGCCACGAGGGAAAACTGTGGCTTCTTGGAAAGCTCTCTAGAAACCGCTTGCATCGCCGTAGAGACCTTGGGACTCCGGGCTTTCCTGGCGCCTTCAGCCTCAAAACAACCCTGTCTCACTCGCCCCAGGGACGGCCACAATAATCACCCTATGTCTGGAGATGGTTAGCACGAGGGAAGCCAGCTGAGAAACGTACCCAAGGAGCCACGAGGGAAAACTGTGGCTTGTTTGAAAGCTCTCTAGAAACTGCTTCCATCGCCGCACAGACCCTGGGGCTCCGGGCTTTCCTGCTGCCTTCAGCCTCAAAACAACCCTGTCTCACTCGCCCCAGGGCCGGCCACAATAATCACCCTGTCTGCAGATGGTTAGCACGAGGAAAGCCAGCTTAGACACGTGCCCAAGGAGCCACGAGGGAAAACTGCGGCTTGTTTGAAAGCTCTCTAGAAACCGCTTGCATCGCCGTAGAGACCTTGGGGCTCCGGGCTTTCCTGGCTCCTTCAGCAAGCCCCTCTCAGTCGCCCGAGGAGCGGCCACAATAATCACCCTCTGTCTGCAGATGGTTAGGACGAGGGAAGCCAGGTGAGACACGTGCCCAAGGAGCCACGAGGGAAAACTGTGGCTTGTTTGGAAGCTCTCTAGAAACCGCTTCCATCACCGCACAGACCTTGGGGCTGCGGGCTTTCCTGCCGCCTTCAGCCTCAAAACAACCCTCTCTCACTCGCCGCAGGGCCGACCACAAAAATCACCCTCTGTCTGCAGATGGTTAGGACGAGGGAAGCCAGCTGAGACACGTGCCCAAGGAGCCACGAGGGAAAACTGTGGCTTGTTTGAAAGCTCTCTAGAAACTGCTTCCATCGCCGCACAGACCTTGGGGCTGCGGGCTTTCCTGGCGCCTTCAGCCTCAAAACAACCCTGTCTCACTCGCCCCAGGGCCGGCTACAACAATCACCATATCTCCGGAAACAGCTGCCACAAGAGATGCATCATCAGACACGTGCCCAAGGAGCCACGAGGGAAAACTGTGACTTGTTGGAAAGCTCTCTAGAAACCACTTGCATCGCTGTAGAGACCTTGGGGCTCCGGGCTTTCCTGGCTCCTTCAGCAACCCTCTCTCACTCGCCCGAGGAGCGGCCACAATAATCACCCTATGTCTGGAGATGGATAGCACGAGGAAAGCCAGCTGAGACACGTGCCCAAGGAGCCACGAGGGAAAACTGTGGCTTCTTGGAAAGCTCTCTAGAAACCGCTTGCATCGCCGTAGAGACCTTGGGGCTCCGGGCTTTCCTGCCACCTTCAGCCTCAAAACAACCCTGTCTCACTCGCCCCAGGAACGGCCACAATAATCACCCTATGTCTGGAGATGGTTAGCACGAGGGAAGCCAGCTGAGAAACGTGCCCAAGGAGCCACGAGGGAAAACTGTGGCTTGTTGTAAAGCTCTCTAGAAACAGCTTCCATTGACGCACAGACCTTGGGGCTCTGGGCTTTCCTGGCACCTTCAGCCTCAAAAGAACCCTCTCTCACTCGCCCCAGGGCCGGCCACAATAATCACCCTATGTCTGGAGATGGTTAGCACGAGCGAAGCCAGCTGAGAAACGTACCCAAGGAGCCACGAGGGAAAACTGTGGCTTGTTTGAAAGCTCTCTAGAAACCGCCTGCATCGCCGCACAGACCTTGGGGCTGCGGGCTTTCCTGGTGCCTTCAGCCTCAAAACAACCCTCTCTCACTCACCCCAGGAACGGCCACAATAATCACCCTATGTCTGGAGATGGTTAGCACGAGGGAAGCCAGCTGAGACACGTGTCCAAGGAGCCACTAGGGAAAACTGTGGCTTGTTGAAAAGCTCTCTAGAAACCGCCTGCATCGCTGTAGAGACCTTGGGGCTCCGGGCTTTCCTGGCGCCTTCAGCCTCAAAACAACCCTCTCTCACTCGCCGCAGGGCCGACCACAAAAATCACCCTAAGTCTGGAGATGGTTAGCACGAGGGAAGCCAGCTTAGACACGTACCCAAGGAGCCACGAGGGAAAACTGTGGCTTGTTTGAAAGCTCTCTAGAAACCTCTTCCATCGCCGCACAGACCTTGGGGCTGCGGGCTTCCCTGGCACCTTCAGCCTCAAAAGAACCATGTCTCACTCGCCCCAGGGCCGACCACAAAAATCACCCTATGTCTGGAGATGGTTAGCACGAGGGAAGCCAGCTGAGAACCGTACACAAGGAGCCACAAGGGAAAACTGTGGCTTGTTTGAAAGCTCTCTAGAAACCTCTTGCATCGCCGCACAGACCTTGGGGCTGCGGCCTTCCCTTTCACCTTCAGACTCAAAAGAACCATGTCTCTGTCTCCCCAGGGCCGACCAGAAAAATAACCATATCTCCGGAAACAGCTGCCACAAGAGAAGCATCGTAAGACACGTGCCCAAGGAGCCACAAGGGAAAACTGCAGCTTGTTGGAAAGCTCTCTAGAAACTGCTTCCATCGCCGCACAGACCTTGGGGCTGCGGGCTTTCCTGGCGCCTTCAGCCTCAAAACAACCCTGTCTCACTCGCCCCAGGGCCGACCACAAAAATCACCATATCTCCGGAAAGAGCTGCCACAAGAGATGCATCATCAGACACGTGCCCAAGAAGCCACGAGGGAAAACTGTGACTTGTTTGAAAGCTCTCTAGAAACCGCTTGCATCGCCGTAGAGACCTTGGGGCTCCGGGCTTTCCTGGCGCCTTCAGTAACCCTCTCTCACTCGCCCGAGGAGCGGCCACAATAATCACCCTCTGTCTGCAGATGGTTAGGACGAGGGAAGCCAGGTGAGACACGTGCCCAAGGAGCCACGAGGGAAAACTGTGGCTTGTTTGGAAGCTCTCTAGAAACCGCTTCCATCACCGCACAGACCTTGGGGCTGCGGGCTTTCCTGCCGCCTTCAGCCTCAAAACAACCCTGTCTCACTCGCCGCAGGGCCGACCACAAAAATCACCCTCTGTCTGCAGATGGTTAGGACGAGGGAAGCCAGGTGAGACACGTGCCCAAGGAGCCACGAGGGAAAACTGCGGCTTGTTTGAAAGCTCTCTAGAAACCGCTTGCATCGCCGCACAGACCTTGGGGCTGCGGGCTTTCCTGGCGCCTTCAGCCTCAAAACAACCCTGTCTCACTCGCCGCAGGACCTGTCACAACAATCACCTTATGTCCAGAAACAGCTGCCACAAGAGAAGCATCGTAAGACACGTGCCCAAGGAGCCACAAGGGAAAACTGTGGCTTGTTTGAAAGCTCTCTAGAAACTGCTGCCATCGCCACACAGACCTTGGGACTGCGGGCTTTCCTGGCGCCTTCAGCCTCAAAACAACCCTCTCTCACTCGCCGCAGGGCCGACCACAAAAATCACCCTGTGTCTGGAGATGGTTAGCACAAGGGAAGCCAGCTGAGACACGTGCCCAAGGAGCCACGAGGGAAAACTGTGGCTTGTTTGAAAGCTCTCTAGAAACCTCTTGCATCGCCGCACAGACCTTGGGGCTGCGGCCTTCCCTTTCAGCTTCAGACTCAAAAGAACCATGTCTCTGTCTCCCCAGGGCCGACCAGAAAAATAACCATATCTCCGGAAACAGCTGCCACAAGAGAAGCATCGTAAGACACGTGCCCAAGGAGCCACAAGGGAAAACTGCGGCTTGTTTGAAAGCTCTCTAGAAACCGCTTCCATCGCCGTAGAGACCTTGGGGCTCCGGGCTTTCCTGGCGCCTTCAGCCTCAAAACAACCCTCTCTCACTCGCCCCAGGAGCGGCCACAATGATCACCCTCTGTCTGCAGATGTTTAGCACGAGGAAAGCCAGCTGAGACACGTACCCAAGGAGCCACGAGGGTAAACTGTGGCTTGTTGGAAAGCTCTCTAGAAACCGCCTGCATCGCCGCAAAGACCTTGGTGCTGAAGGCTTTCCTGGCGCCTTCAGCCTCAAAACAACCCTGTCTCACTCGCCCCAGGGCCGGCTACAATAATCACCCTCTGTCTGCAGATGGATAGCACGAGGGAAGCCAGCTGAGAAACGCGCCCAAGGAGCCACGAGGGAAAGCTGCGGCTTGTTTGAAAGCTCTCTAGAAACTGCTTCCATCGCCGCACAGACCTTGGGGCTCCGGGCTTTCCTGCTGCCTTCAGCCTCAAAACAACCCTGTCTCACTCGCCCCAGGGCCGGCCACAATAATCACCCTGTCTGCAGATGGTTAGCACGAGGAAAGCCAGCTTAGACACGTGCCCAAGGAGCCACGAGGGAAAACTGCGGCTTGTTTGAAAGCTCTCTAGAAACCGCTTGCATCGCCGTAGAGACCTTGGGGCTCCGGGCTTTCCTGGCTCCTTCAGCAACCCTCTCTCACTTGCCACAGGAGCGGCCACAATAATCACCCTATGTCTGGAGATGGTTAGCACGGGGGAAGCCAGCTGAGACACGTGCCCAAGGAGCCACGAGGGAAAAATGTGGCTTGTTGGAAAGCTCTCTAGAAACTGCTTCCATCGCCGCACAGACCTTGGGGCTCCGGGCTTTCCTGCTGCCTTCAGCCTTAAAACAACCCTGTCTCACTCGCCCCAGGGCCGGCCACAATAATCACCCTATGTCTGGAGATGGTTAGCACGAGGGAAGCCAGCTGAGACACGTGCCCAAGGAGCCACGAGGGAAAACTGTGGCTTGTTTGAAAGCTCTCTAGAAACCGCTTGCATCGCCGTAGAGACCTTGGGGCTCCGGGCTTTCCTGGCTCCTTCAGCAACCCTCTCTCACTTGCCACAGGAGCGTCCACAGTAATCACCCTATGTCTGGAGATGGTTAGCACGAGGGAAGCCAGCTGAGAAACGTACCCAAGGAGCCACGAGGGAAAACTGTGCCTTTTTTGAAAGCTCTCTAGAAACTGCTTCCATCGCCGCACAGAGCTTGGGGCTCCGGGCTTTCCTGGCACCTTCAGCCTCAAAAGAACCCTCTCTCACTCGCCCCAGGGCCAGTCACAACAATCACCATATCTCCGGAAATAGCTGCCACAATAGCTGCATCATCAGAGACGTGCCCAAGGAGCCACGAGGGAAAACTGTGGCTTGTTGGAAAGCTCTCTAGAAACCGCTTGCATCGCCGTAGAGACCCTGGGGCTCTGGCATTTCCTGGTGCCTTCAGCCTCAAAACAACCCTCTCATTCGCCGCAGGGCCGACCACAAAAATCACCCTATGTCTGGAGATGGTTAGCATGAGGGAAGCCAGCTGAGACATGTGCCCAAGGAGCCACGAGGGAAAACTGTGGCTTGTTGGAAAGCTCTCTAGAAACCGTTTGCATGGCCGCACAGACCTTGGGGCTCCGGGCTTTCCTGCCACCTTCAGCCTCAAAACAACCCTCTCTCACTCGCCGCAGGGCCGACCACAAAAATCACCCTATGTCTCGATATGGTTAGCACGAGGGAAGCCAGGTGAGACACGTGCCCAGGGAGCCATGAGGGAAAACTGTGGCTTGTTTGAAAGCTCTCTAGAAACCGCTTCCATCGATGCACAGACCTTGGGGCTGCGGGCTTTCTTGGCATCTTCAGCCTCAAAAGAACCCTCTCTCACTCGCCGAAGGAGCGACCACAATAATCGACCTATGTCTGGATATGTATAGCACGAGGGAAGCCAGCTTAGACACGTGCCCAAGGAGCCACGAGGGAAAACAGTGGCTTGTTTGGAAGCTCTCTAGAAACCGCTTCCATCGCCGTAGAGACCTTGGGGCTGCGGGCTTTCCTGGCGCCTTCAGCCTCAAAAGAACCCTGTCTCACTCGCCCCAGGGCCGGTCACAACAATCACCATATGTCCGGAAAGAGCTGCCACAAGAGAAGCATCGTAAGACACGTGCCCAAGGAGCCACAAGGGAAAACTGCGGCTTGTTGGAAAGCTCTCTAGAAACCGCTTCCATAGCCGCACAGACCTTGGGGCTGTGGGCTTTCCTGGTGCCTTCAGCCTCAAAACAACCCTGTCTCACTCGCCCCAGGGACGGCCACAAAAATCACCCTATGTCTGGAGATGGTTAGCACGAGGGAAGCCAGCTAAGAAGCGTACCCAAGGAGCCATGAGGGAAAACTGTGGCTTGTTGGAAAGCTCTCTAGAAACCGCTTCCATCGCCGCACAGACCTTGGGGCTCCGGGCTTTCCTGGCGCCTTCAGCCTCAAAACAACCCTCTCTCACTCGCCGCAGGGCCGACCACAAAAATCACCCTGTGTCTGGAGATGGTTAGCACCAGGGAAGCCAGCTGAGACACGTGCCCAAGGAGCCACGAGGGAAAACTGTGGCTTCTTGGAAAGCTCTCTAGAAACCGCCTGCATCGCCGTAGAGACCTTGGGGCTCCAGGCTTTCCTGCCGCCTTCAGCCTCAAAAGAACCCTCTCTCACTCGCCCCAGAGCCGACAACAAAAATCACCCTATGTCTCGGTATGGTTAGCACTAGTGAAGCCAGCTGAGAAACGTACCCAAGGAGCCACGAGGGAAAACTGTGGCTTGTTTGAAAGCTCTCTAGAAACCGCTTCCATCGCCGCACAGACCTTGGGGCTGCGGGCTTTCCTGCCGCCTTCAGCCTCAAAACAACCCTGTCTCACTCGCCGCAGGGCCGACCACAAAAATCACCCTCTGTCTGCAGATGGTTAGGACGAGGGAAGCCAGCTGAGACACGTGCCCAAGGAGCCACGAGGGAAAACTGTGGCTTGTTTAGAAGCTCTCTAGAAACCGCTTGCATCGCCGCACAGACCTTGGGGCTGCGGGCTTTCCTGGCGCCTTCAGCCTCAAAACAACCCTGTCTCACTCGCCCCAGGGCCGGCTACAACAATCACCATATCTCCGGAAACAGCTGCCACAAGAGATGCATCATCAGACACGTGCCCAAGGAGCCACGAGGGAAAACTGTGACTTGTTTGAAAGCTCTCTAGAAAAGGCTTCCATTGCCGCAGAGACCTTGGGACTCCGGGCTTTCCTGGCACCTTCAGCCTCAAAACAACCCTCTCTCACTTGCCACAGGAGCGGCCACAATAATGACCCTATGTCTGGAGATGGATAGCACGAGGGAAGCCAGCTGAGACACGTGCCCAAGGAGCCACGAGGGAAAACTGTGGCTTGTTTAGAAGCTCTCTAGAAACCGCTTGCATCGCCGTAGAGACTTTGGGGCTCCGGGCTTTCCTGGCTCCTTCAGCAACCCTCTCTCACTCGCCCGAGGAGCGGCCACAATAATCACCCTATGTCTGGAGATGGTTAGCACGAGGGAAGCCAGCTGAGAAACGTGCCCAAGGAGCCACGAGGGAAAACTGTGGCTTGTTTGAAATCTCTCTAGAAACAGCTTCCATTGACGCACAGACCTTGGGGCTGCGGGCTTTCCTGGCACCTTCAGCCTCAAAAGAACCATGTCTCTGTCTCCCCAGGGCCGACCAGAAAAATAACCATATGTCCGGAAAGAGCTGCCACAAGAGAAGCATCGTAAGACACGTGCCCAAGGAGCCACAAGGGAAAACTGCGGCTTGTTTGAAAGCTCTCTAGAAACCGCTTGCATCGCCGTAGAGACCTTGGGGCTCCGGGCTTTCCTGCCGCCTTCAGGAACCCTCTCTCACTCGCCCGAGGAGCGGCCACAATAATCACCCTATGTCTGGAGATGGATAGCACGAGGGAAGCCAGCTGAGAAACGTGCCCAAGGAGCCACGAGGGAAAACTGTGGCTTGTTTGAAAGCTCTCTAGAAACCGCTTGCATCGCTGTATAGACCTTGGGGCTCCGGGCTTTCCTGGCACCTTCAGCCTCAAAAGAACCCTCTCTCACTCGCCCCAGGGCCAGTCACAACAATCACCATATCTCCGGAAATAGCGGCCACAAGAGAAGCATCGTAAGACACGTGCCCAAGGAGCCAAAAGGGAAAACTGCGGCTTCTTTGAAAGCTCTCTAGAAACTGCTTCCATCGCCACACAGACCTTGGGGCTCCGGGCTTTTCTGCCACCTTCAGACTCAAAAGAACCCTGTCTCACTCGCCCCAGGAGCGGCCACAATAATCACCCTATGTCTGGAGATGGTTAGCACAAGCGAAGCCAGCTGAGAAACGTACCCAAGGAGCCACGAGGGAAAACTGTGGCTTTTTTGAAAGCTCTCTAGAAACTGCTTCCATCGCCGTAGAGACCTTGGGGCTCCGGGCTTTCCTGGCGCCTTCAGCCTCAAAACAACCCTGTCTCACTCGCCCCAGGAGCGGCCACAATAATCACCCTCTGTCTGCAGACGGTTAGCACGAGGAAAGCCAGCTGAGACACGTGCCCAAGGAGCCACGAGGGAAAACTGTGGCTTGTTTGAAAGCTCTCTAGAAACCGCCTGCATGGACGCACAGACCTTGGGGCTCCGGGCTTTCCTGGCGCCTTCAGCCTCAAAACAACCCTGTCTCACTCGCCCCAGGGCCGGCCAAAATAATCACCCTATGTCTGCAGATGGACAGCACGAGGGAAGCCAGCTTAGACACGTGCCCAAGGAGCCACGAGGGAAAACTGTGGCTTGTTTGGAAGCTCTCTAGAAACCGCTTCCATCGCCGCACAGACCTTGGGGCTGCGGGCTTTCCTGGCGCCTTCAGCCTCAAAACAACCCTCTCTCACTCGCCCCAGGGCCGGTCACAACAATCACCATATCTCCGGAAAGAGCTGCCACAAGAGAAGCATCGTAAGACACGTGCCCAAGGAGCCACAAGGGAAAACTGCGGCTTGTTTAAAAGCTCTCTAGAAACCGCTTGCATCGCCGTAGAGACCTTGGGGCTCCGGGCTTTCCTGGCTCCTTCAGCAACCCTCTCTCACTCGCCCGAGGAGCGGCCACAATAATGACCCTATGTCTGGAGATGGATAGCACGAGGGAAGCCAGCTGAGACACGTACCCAAGGAGCCACGAGGGAAAACTGTGGCTTGTTTGAAAGCTCTCTAGAAACCGCTTGCATCGCTGTATAGACCTTGGGGCTCCGGGCTTTCCTGGCACCTTCAGCCTCAAAAGAACCCTCTCTCACTCGCCCCAGGGCCAGTCACAACAATCACCATATCTCCGGAAATAGCGGCCACAAGAGAAGCATCGTAAGACACGTGCCCAAGGAGCCAAAAGGGAAAACTGCGGCTTGTTTGAAAGCTCTCTAGAAACTGCTTCCATCGCCACACAGACCTTGGGGCTCCGGGCTTTTCTGCCACCTTCAGACTCAAAAGAACCCTGTCTCACTCGCCCCAGGATGCGGCCCACAATAATCCACCCTATGTCTGGAGATGGTTAGCACAAGCGAAGCCAGCTGAGAAACGTACCCAAGGAGCCACGAGGGAAAACTGTGGCTTTTTTGAAAGCTCTCTAGAAACTGCTTCCATCGCCGTAGAGACTTTGGGGCTCCGGTCTTTCCTGGCGCCTTCAGCCTCAAAACAACCCTCTCTCACGCGCCGCAGGGCCGACCACAAAAATCACCCTATGTCTGGAGATGGTTAGCACGAGGGAAGCCAGGTGAGAAACGTACCCAAGGAGCCATGAGGGAAAACTGTGGATTGTTGGAAAGCTCTCTAGAAACCGCTTCCATCGCTGCACAGACCTTGGGGCTCCGGGCTTTCCTGCCGCCTTCAGCCTCAAAACAACCCTCTCTCACTCGCCGCAGGGCCGACCACAATAATCACCCTATGTCTCGATATGGTTAGCACGAGGGAAGCCAGGTGAGACACGTGCCCAAGGAGCCACGAGGGAAAACTGTGGCTTGTTGGAAAGCTCTCTAGAAACCGCCTGCATCGCCGCAAAGACCTTGGGGCTGCAGGCTTCCCTGGCGGTTCAGCCTCAAAAGAAACATGTCTCACTCGCCCCAGGGATGGTCACAACAATCACCATATGTCCGGAAAGAGCTGCCACAAGAGAAGCATCGTAAGACACGTGCCCAAGGAGCCAGAAGGGAAAACTGCGGCTTCTTTGAAAGCTCTCTAGAAAACCGTCTCCATCGCCGCCAGAGATCTTGGGGCTGCGGTCTTTCCTGGTGCCTTCAGCCTCAAAACAACCCTATGTCACTCGCCCCAGGGACGGCCACAAAATCACCCTATGTCTGGAGATGGTTAGCACGAGGGAAGCCAGCCTGAGACACGTGCCCAGGAGCCACGAGGGAAAACTGTGGCTTGTTTTGAAAGCTCTCTAGAAACAGCTTCCATCGCCGCACAGAGCTTGGGGCTCCCGGCTTTCCTGGCACCTTCAGCCTCAAAAGAACCCTCTCTCACTCGCCCCAGGGCCAGTCACAACAATCACCATATCTCCGGAAATAGCGGCCACAAGAGAAGCATCGTAAGACACGTGCCCAAGGAGCCAAAAGGGAAAACTGCGGCTTCTTTGAAAGCTCTCTAGAAACTGCTTCCATCGCCACACAGACCTTGGGGCTCCGGGCTTTTCTGCCACCTTCAGACTCAAAAGAACCCTGTCTCACTCGCCCCAGGAGCGGCCACAATAATCACCCTATGTCTGGATGATGGTTAGCACAAGCGAAGCCAGCTGAGAAACGTACCCAAGGAGCACGAGGGAAAACTGTGGCTTTTTTGAAAGCTCTCTAGAAACTGCTTCCATCGCCGTAGAGACCTTGGGGCTCCGGGCTTTCCTGGCACCTTCAGCCTCAAAACAACCCTGTCTCACTCGCCCCAGGAGCGGCCACAATAATCACCCTCTGTCTGCAGACGGTTAGCACGAGGAAAGCCAGCTGAGACACGTGCCCAAGGAGCCATGAGGGAAAACTGTGGGCTTGTTTGAAAGGCTCTCTAGAAACGCTTCCATCGCCGCCACAGATCTGGGGCTGCGGGCTTTCCTGGTGCCTTCAGCCTCAAAAGAACCCTGTCTCACTCGCCCAGGGCCGGCCACAAAAATGACCCTATGTCTGGAGATGTTAGCACGAGGGAAGCCAGGTGAGAAACGTTACCCCAAGGAGCCATGAGGGAAAACTGTGGATGTTGCGAAGCTCTCTAGAAAACCGCTTCCATCGCTGCACAGACCTTGGGGCTCCGGGCTTTCCTGCCGCCTTCAGCCTCAAAACAACCCTCTCTCACTCGCCGCAGGGCCGACCACAAAAATCACCCTATGTCTCGATATGGTTAGCACGAGGGAAGCCAGGTGAGACACGTGCCCAAGGAGCCACGAGGGAAAACTGTGGCTGTTGGAAAGCTCTCTAGAAACCGCCCTGCATCGCCGCAAATGACCTGGGCTGCAGGCTTCCCTGGCGGTTCAGCCTCAAAAGAAACATGTCTCACTCGCCCCAGGGATGGTCACAACAACCACCATATGTCCGGAAAGAGCTGCCACAAGAGAAGCATCGTAAGACACGTGCCCAAGGAGCCAGAAGGGAAAACTGCGGCTTCTTTGAAAGCTCTCTAGAAACCGCTTCCATCGCCGCAGAGATCTTGGGGCTGCGGTCTTTCCTGGTGCCTTCAGCCTCAAAACAACCCTGTGTCACTCGCCCCAGGGACGGCCACAAAAATCACCCTATGTCTGGAGATGGTTAGCACGAGGGAAGCCAGCTGAGACACGTGCCCAAGGAGCCACGAGGGAAAACTGTGGCTTGTTTGAAAGCTCTCTAGAAACAGCTTCCATCGCCGCACAGAGCTTGGGGCTCCGGGCTTTCCTGGCACCTTCAGCCTCAAAAGAACCCTCTCTCACTCGCCCCAGGGCCAGTCACAACAATCACCATATCTCCGGAAATAGCTGCCACAATAGCTGCATCATCAGAGACGTGCCCAAGGCGCCACGAGGGAAAACTGTGGCTGTTGGAAAGCTCTCTAGAAACCGCTTCCATCGCCGCACAGACCTTGGGGCTCCGGGCTTTCCTGGCGCCTTCAGCCTCAAAACAACCCTGTCTCACTCGCCCCAGGGCCGACCACAAAAATCACCCTGTGTCTGGAGATGGTTAGCACAAGGGAAGCCAGCTGAGACACGTGCCCAAGGAGCCACGAGGGAAAACTGTGGCTTGTTGGAAAGCTCTCTAGAAACCGCTTGCATCGCCGCACAGACCTTGGGGCTCCGGGCTTTCCTGCCGCCTTCAGCCTCAAAACAACCCTCTCTCACTCGCCGCAGGGCCGACCACAAAAATCACCCTATGTCTGGAGATGGTTAGCACTAGTGAAGCCAGCTGAGAAACGTACCCAAGGAGCCACGAGGGAAAACTGTGGCTTGTTTGAAAGCTCTCTAGAAACCGCTTCCATCGCCGCACAGACCTTGGGGCTGCGGGCTTTCCTGGCGCCTTCAGCCTCAAAACAACCCTGTCTCACTCGCCCCAGGGCCCGGCCACAAAAATCACCCTCTGTCTGCAGATGGTTAGGACGAGGGAAGCCAGCTGAGACACGTGCCCAAGGAGCCACGAGGGAAAACTGTGGCTTGTTGGAAAGCTCTCTAGAAACCGCTTGCATCGCCGCACAGACCTTGGGGCTGCGGTCTTTCCTGGTGCCTTCAGCCTCAAAAGAACCCTGTCTCACTCGCCCCAGGGCCGACCACAAAAATCACCCTATGTCTGGAGATGGTTAGCACAAGGGAAGCCAGCTGAGACACGTGCCCAAGGAGCCACGAGGGAAAACTTTGGCTTCTTGGAAAGCTCTCTAGAAACCGCTTGCATCGCCGTAGAGACCTTGGGGCTGCGGTCTTTCCTGGTGCCTTCAGCCTCAAAAGAACCCTCTCTCACTCGCCGCAGGGCCGACCACAAAAATCACCCTATGTCTCGATATGGTTAGCACTAGTGAAGCCAGCTGAGAAACGTACCCAAGGAGCCACGAGGGAAAACTGTGGCTTGTTTGAAAGCTCTCTAGACAACGCTTCCATCACCGCACAGACCTTGGGGGGCTGCGGGCTTTCCTGCCGCCTTCAGCCTCAAAACAACCCTCTCTCACTCGCCGCAGGGCCGACACAAAATCACCCTCTGTTCGCAGATGGTTTAGGACGAGGAAGCCAGCTGAGACACGTGCCCAAGGAGCCACGAGGGAAAACTGTGGCTTGTTTAGAAGCTCTCTAGAAACCGCTTGCATCGCCGCACAGACCTTGGGGCTGTGGGCTTTCTTGGCGCCTTCAGCCTCAAAACAACCCTGTCTCACTCGCCCCAGGGCCGGCTACAACAATCACCATATCTCCGGAAAGAGCTGCCACAAGAGATGCATCATCAGACACGTGCCAAGAAGCCACGAGGGAAAACTGTGACTTGTTTGAAAGCTCTCTAGAAAAGGCTTCCATTGCGCACAGACCTTGGGGCTCCGGGCTTTCCTGGCACCTTCAACCTCAAAACAAACCCCTCTCTCACTTTGCCACAGGATGCGGCCACAATAATGACCCTATGTCTGGAGATGGATAGCACGAGGGAAGCCAGCTGAGACACTGTGCCCAAGGAGCCACGAGGGAAACTGTGGCTTGTTAGAAGCTCTCTAGAAACCGCTTGCATCGCCGCCAGACACTGGGGCTGTGGGCTTTTCTTGGCGCCTTCAGCCTCAAAACAACCCTGTCTCACTCGCCCCAGGGCCGGCTACAACAATCACCATATCTCCGGAAAGAGCTGCCACAAGAGATGCATCATCAGACACGTGCCCAAGAAGCCACGAGGGAAAACTGTGACTTGTTTGAAAGCTCTCTAGAAAAGGCTTCCATTGCCGCAGAGACCTTGGGGCTCCGGGCTTTCCTGGCACCTTCAACCTCAAAACAACCCTCTCTCACTTGCCACAGGAGCGGCCACAATAATGACCCTATGTCTGGAGATGGATAGCACGAGGGAAGCCAGCCTGAGAACACGTGCCCAAGGAGCACGAGGGAAAACTGTGGCTGTTTAGAAGCTCTCTAGAAACCGCTTGCATCGCTGTAGATGACTTTGGGCTCCGGGCTTTCCTGGCTCCCTCAGCAACCCTCTCTCACTCGCCCGAGGAGCGGCCACAATAATCACCCTATGTCTGGAGATGGTTAGCACGAGGGAAGCCAGCTGAGAAACGTGCCCAAGGAGGCACGACGGAAAACTGTGGCTTGTTTGAAATCTCTCTAGAAACAGCTTCCATTGACGCACAGACCTTGGGGCTGCGGGCTTCCCTGGCACCTTCAGCCTCAAAAGAACCATGTCTCACTCGCCCCAGGGCCGACCACAAAAATCACCCTATGTCTGGAGACGGTTAGCACGAGGGAAGCCAGCTGAGACACGTGCCCAAGGAGCCACGAGGGAAAACTGTGGCTTGTTTGAAAGCTCTCTAGAAACCTCTTGCATCACCGCACAGACCTTGGGGCTGCGGCCTTCCCTTTCACCTTCAGACTCAAAAGAACCATGTCTCTGTCTCCCCAGGGCCGACCAGAAAAATAACCATATCGCCGGAAACAGCTGCCACAAGAGAAGCATCGTAAGACACGTGCCCAAGGAGCCACAAGGGAAAACTGCGGCTTGTTTGAAAGCTCTCTAGAAACCGCTTGCATCGCTGTATAGACCTTGGGGCTCCGGGCTTTCCTGGCACCTTCAGCCTCAAAAGAACCATGTCTCACTCGCCCCAGGGCCAGTCACAACAATCACCATATCTCCGGAAAGAGCGGCCACAAGAGAAGCATCGTAAGACACGTGCCCAAGGAGCCAAAAGGGAAAACTGCGGCTTGTTTGAAAGCTCTCTAGAAACTGCTTCCATCGCCGCAAAGACCTTGGGGCTCCGGGCTTTTCTGCCACCTTCAGACTCAAAAGAACCCTGTCTCACTCGCCCCAGGGCCGGCCACAATAATCACCCTATGTCTGGAGATGGTTAGCACAAGCGAAGCCAGCTAAGAAACGTACCCAAGGAGCCACGAGGGAAAACTGTGGCTTGTTGGAAAGCTCTCTAGAAACCGCTTCCATCGCCGTAGAGACCTTGGGCTGCGGGCTTTCCTGGCGCCTTCAGCCTCAAAACAACCCTGTCTCACTCGCCCCAGGAGCGGCCACAATAATCACCCTCTGTCTGCAGACGGTTAGCACGAGGAAAGCCAGCTGAGACACGTGCCCAAGGAGCCACGAGGGAAAACTGTGGCTTGTTTGGAAGCTCTCTAGAAACCGCTTCCATCGCCGCACAGACCTTGGGGCTGCGGGCTTTCCTGGCGCCTTCAGCCTCAAAAAAATCCTGTCTCACTCGCCCCAGGGCCGGTCACAACAATCACCATATCTCCGGAAAGAGCTGCCACAAGAGAAGCATCGTAAGACACGTGCCCAAGGAGCCACAAGGGAAAACTGCAGATTGTTTGAAAGCTCTCTAGAAACCGCTTCCATCGCCGCACAGATCTTGGGGCTGTGGGCTTTCCTGGCGCCTTCAGCCTCAAAACAACTCTGTCTCACTCGCCCCAGGGCCGGCCACAAAAATCACCCTATGTCTGGAGATGGTTAGCACGAGGGAAGCCAGCTGAGAAACGTACCCAAGGAGCCACGAGGGAAAACTGTGGCTTGTTTGAAAGCTCTCTAGAAACCGCTTGCATCGCCGTAGAGACTTTGGGGCTCCGGGCTTTCCTGGTGCCTTCAGCCTCAAAACAACCCTCTCTCACGCGCCGCAGGGCCGACCACAAAAATCACCCTATGTCTGGAGATGGTTAGCACGAGGGAAGCCAGGTGAGAAACGTACCCAAGGAGCCACGAGGGAAAACTGTGGCTTGTTGGAAAGCTCTCTAGAAACCGCTTCCATCGCTGCACAGACCTTGGGGCTCCGGGCTTTCCTGCCGCCTTCAGCCTCAAAACAACCCTCTCTCACTCGCCGCAGGGCCGACCACAATAATCACCCTATGTCTCGATATGGTTAGCACGAGGGAAGCCAGGTGAGACACGTGCCCAAGGAGCCACGAGGGAAAACTGTGGCTTGTTGGAAAGCTCTCTAGAAACCGCCTGCATCGCCGCAAAGACTTTGGGGCTGCAGGCTTCCCTGGCGGTTCAGCCTCAAAAGAAACATGTCTCACTCGCCCCAGGGATGGTCACAACAATCACCTTATGTCCGGAAAGAGCTGCCACAAGGGAAGCATCGTAAGACACGTGCCCAAGGAGCCAGAAGGGAAAACTGCGGCTTGTTTGAAAGCTCTCTAGAAACCGCTTCCATCGCCGCACAGACCTTGGGTCTGCGGTCTTTCCTGGTGCTTTCAGCCTCAAAAGAACCCTGTCTCACTCGCCCCAGGGCCGGCCACAAAAATCACCCTATGTCTGGAGATGGTTAGCACGAGGAAAGCCAGCTGAGAAACGTGCCCAAGGAGCACCGAGGGAAAACTGTGGCTTGTTTGAAAGCTCTCTAGAAACCTCTTGCATCGCCGCACAGACCTTGGGGCTGCGGCCTTCCCTTTCAGCTTCAGACTCAAGAGAACCATGTCTCTGTCTCCCCAGGACCGACCAGAAAAATAACCATATCTCCGGAAAGAGCTGCCACAAGAGAAGCATCGTAAGACACGTGCCCAAGGAGCCACAAGGGAAAACTGCGGCTTGTTGGAAAGCTCTCTAGAAACTGCTTCCATCGCCGCACAGACCTTGGGGCTCCGGGCTTTCCTGGCGCCTTCAGCCTGAAAACAACCCTGTCTCACTCGCCCCAGGGACGGCCACAACAATCACCTTATCTCCGGAAAGAGCTGCCACAAGAGAAGCATCGTAAGACACGTGCCCAAGGAGCCACGAGGGAAAACTGCGGCTTGTTGGAAAGCTCTCTAGAAACTGCTTCCATCGCCGCACAGATCTTGGGGCTGCGGGCTTTCCTGGTGCCTTCAGCCTCAAAAGAACCCTGTCTCACTCGCCCCAGGGACGGCCACAAAAATCACCCTATGTCTGGAGATGGTTAGCACGAGGGAAGCCAGCTGAAAAACGTACCAAAGGAGCCACGAGGGAAAACTGTGGCTTGTTTGAAAGCTCTCTAGAAACCGCTTCCATCGCCGCACAGACCTTGGGGCTCCGGGCCTTTCCTGGTGCCTTCAGCCTCAAAACAACCCTCTCTCACTCGCCCCAGGGCCGACCACAAAAATCACCCTATGTCTGCAGATGGTTAGCAGAAGGGAAGCCAGCTGAGACACGTGCCCAAGGAGCCACGAGGGAAAACTGTGGCTTCTTGGAAAGCTCTCTAGAAACCGCTTCCATCGCCGTAGAGACCTTGGGGCTCCGGGCTTTCCTGACGCCTTCAGCCTCAAAACAACCCTCTCTCACTCGCCGCAGGGCCGACCACAAAAATCACCCTATGTCTGCAGATGGTTAGGACGAGGGAAGCCAGCTGAGACACGTGCCCAAGGAGCCACGAGGGAAAATTGTGGCTTGTTTGAAAGCACTCTATAAACCGTTTGCATCGCCGCACAGACCTTGGGGCTCCGGGCTTTCCTGGCACCTTCAGCCTCAAAACAACCCTCTCTCACTCGCCGCAGGGCCGACCACAAAAATCACCATATGTCCGGAAAGAGCTGCCACAAGAGAAGCATCGTAAGACACGTGCCCAAGGAGCCACAAGGGAAAACTGCGGCTTGTTTGAGAGCTCTCTAGAAACTGCTTCCATTGCCGCACAGACCTTGGGGCTGCGGGCTTTCCTGGCGCCTTCAGCCTCAAAACAACCCTCTCTCACTCGCCACAGGGCCGACCACAAAAAATCACCCTATGTCTGGAGATGGTTAGCACAAGGGAAGCTAGCTGAGACACGTGCCCAAGGAGCCACGAGGGAAAACTGTGGCTTGTTGGAAAGCTCTCTAGAAACCGCCTGCATCGCCACAAAACCTTGGGGCTGCGAGCTTCCCTGGCGCCTTCAGCCTCAAAAGAACCCTGTCTCACTCGCCCCAGGGCCGGTCACAACAATCACCATATGTCCGGAAAGAGCTGCCACAAGAGAAGCATCGTAAGACACGTGCCCAAGGAGCTACAAGGGAAAACTGCGGCTTGTTTGAAAGCTCTCTAGAAACTGCTTCCATCGCCGCACAGACCTTGGGGCTCTGGGCTTTCCTGGCGCCTTCAGCCTCAAAACAACCCTGTCTCACTCGCCACAGGGCCGGCCACAATAATCACCCTATGTCTGGAGATGGTTAGCACGAGGGAAGCCAGCTGAGAAATGTACCGAAGGAGCCACGAGGGAAAACTGTGGCTTGTTGGAAAGCTCTCTAGAAACTGCTTCCATCGCCGCACAGACCTTGGGGCTCCGGGCTTTCCTGGCGCCTTCAGCCTCAAAACAACCCTCTCTCACTCGCCGCAGGGCCGACCACAAAAAACCACCCTATGATTGGAAATGGTTAGCACAAGGGAAGCCAGCTGAGAAACGTACCCGAGGAGCCACGAGGGAGAACTGTGGCTTGTTGGAAAGCTCTCTAGAAACCGCTTCCATCGCCGCACAGACCTCGGGGCTCCGGGCTTTCCTGGCGCCTTCAGCCTCAAAACAACCCTCTCTCACTCGCCGCAGGGCCGACCACAAAAATCACCCTCTGTCTGTAGATGGTTAGGACGAGGGAAGCCAGCTGAGACACCTGCCCAAGGAGCCACGAGGCAAAAGTGTGGCTTGTTTGAAAGCTCTCTAGAAACCGCTTGCATCGCCGCACAGACCTTGGGGCTGCGGGCTTTCCTGGCGCCTTCAGCCTCAAAAGAACCATGTCTCACTCGCCCCAGGGACGGTCACAACAATCACCATATGTCCGGAAAGAGCTGCCACAAGAGATGCATCATCAGACACGTGCCCAAGGAGCCGCGAGGGAAAACTGTGACTTGTTTGAAAGCTCTCTAGAAACTGCTTCCATCGCCGCAGAGACGTTGGGGCTGCGGGCTTTCCTGCCGCCTTCAGCCTCAAAACAACCCTCTCTCACTTGCCACAGGAGCGGCCACAATAATGACCCTATGTCTGGAGATGGATAGCCAAGAGGAAGCCAGCTGAGACACGTGCCCAAGGAGCCACGAGGGAAAACTGTGGCTTGTTGGAAAGCTCTCTAGAAACCGCTTGCATCGCCGCACAGACCTTGGGGCTCCGGGCTTTCCTGGCACCTTCAGCCTCAAAGAACCCTCTCTCACTCGCCCCAGGAGCGGCCACAATAATCACCCTCTGTCTGCAGATGGTTAGCACGAGGAAAGCCAGCTGAGACACGTACCCAAGGAGCCACGAGGGAAAACTGTGGCTTGTTTGGAAAGCTCTCTAGATAACTGCTTCCATCGCCGCACAGACCTTGGGGCTCCGGGCTTTCCTGGCGCCTTCAGCCTCAAAAACCCTCGTCTCACTCGCCCCGAGGAGCCGGCTACAATAATCACCCTATGTCTGCAGATGGATAGCACGAGGAAAGCCAGCTGAGACATGTGCCCAAGGAGCCACGAGGGAAAACTGTGGCTTGTTTGAAAGCTCTCCAGAAACCACTTGCATCGCCGCACAGACCTTGGGGCTCCAGACTTTCCTGCCACCTTCAGCCTCAAAACAACCCTGTCTCACTCGCCCCAGGGTCGGCCACAATAATCACCCTATGTCTGGAGATGGTTAGCACGAGGGAAGCCAGCTGTGAAACGTACCAAAGGAGCCACGAGGGAAAACTGTGGCTTGTTTGAAAGCTCTCTAGAAACTACTTCCATCGCCGCACAGACCTTGGGGCTCCGGGCTTTCCTGCCGCCTTCAGCCTCAAAACAACCCTCTCTCACTCGCCGCAGGGCCGGCCACAATAATCACCCTATGTCTGGAGATGGTTAGCACGAAGGGAAGCCAGCTGAGACACGTGCCCAAGGAGCCACGAGGGAAAACTGTGGCTTGTTGGAAAGCTCTCTAGAAACCGCTTCCATCGCCGTAGAGACCTTGGGGCTCCGGGCTTTCCTGGCTCCTTCAGCAACCCTCTCTCACTCGCCGCAGGGCCGACCACAAAAATCACCATGGCTAGTTCTAAAGCTCTCCGGGAACCGCTTCCATCGCCCATCAGAGCTTGGCTCTCTGTGCTTTCCTGGTGCCTTCAGCCTCAAAAGCAGCCTTTCTCACTCATTCCACGTTTGGCCTCAAAAATAGCAAACGTCCGAAGATTGCTGCCACGCCCAAGCAGCCACGAGATAAAACCATGGCTTCTTTTAAAGCTCTCTGGCAATTGCTTGCATAGCCCCACAGACCTTGTTGCTCTGGGCTTTCCTGGTGCCTTCAGCCTCAAAACCAGCCTTTCCCATTCGCACCAGGGCAGGCCTCCAAAATGGCCATATGTCTGGAGATGGCTGCCACGCCCAAGGAGCCACCAGGAAAAACTGGGGCTTCTTTTAAAGCTCTCTGGGAACCGCTTACATCGCCCATCAGAGCTTGGCTCTCTGTGCTTTCCTGGTGCCTTCAGCCTCAAAACCAGCCTTTCTCACTCATTCCACGTTTGGCCTCAAATATAGCTAATGTCCCAAGATGGCTGCCACGCCAAAACAACCACCAGGGAAAACCATGGCTTCTTTTAAAGCTCTCTGGCAATTGCTTGCATAGCCCCACAGACCTTGTTGCTCTGGGCTTTCCTGGTGCCTTCAGCCTCAAAACCAGCCTTTCTCTTTGGCACCAGGGCACGCCTCCAAAATGACCATATGTCTGGAGATTGCTGCCACGCCCAAGCAGCCACCAGGGAAAACTGGGGCTTCTTTTAAAGCTCTCTGGGAACCGCTTACATCGCCCATCAGAGCTTGGCTATCCGTGCTTTCCTGGTGCCTTCAGCCTCAAAAGCAGCCTTTCTCACTTATTCCACGTTTGGCCTCAAATATAGCAAACGTCCCAAGATGTCTGCCACGCCCAAGCAGCCACCAGGGAAAACTGGGGCTTCTTTTAAAGCTCTCTGGGAACCGCTTCCATCGTCCATCAGAGCTTGGCTCTCCTTGCTTTCCTGGTCCCTTCAGCCTCAAAAGCAGCCTTTCTCATTCATTCCACGTTTGGCCTCAAATATAGCAAACGTCCCAAGATGGCTGCCACGCCCAAGCAGCCATGAGGAAATACCATGGTTTCTTTTAAAGCTCTCTGGGAACCGCTTCCATCGTCCATCAGAGCTTGGCTCTCCGTGCTTTCCTGGTGCCTTCAGCCTCAAAAGCAGCCTTTCTCACTTATTCTACATTTGGCCTCAAAAATAGCAAACATCCCAAGATTACTGCCACGCCCAAGCAGCCACGAGAGAAAACCATGGCTTCTTTTAAAGCTCTCTGCCAATTGCTTGCATAGTCCCACAGACCTTGTTGCTCTGGGCTTTCCTGGTGCCTTCAGCTTCAAAATCAGCCTTTCTCATTCGCACCAGGGCAGGCCTCCAAAATGGCCATATGTCTGGAGATGGCTGCCACGCCCAAGCAGCCACCAGGGAAAACTGGGGCTTCTTTTAAAGCTCTCTGGGAACCGCTTCCATCGTCCATCAGAGATTGGCTCTCCGTGCTTTCCTGGTGCCTTCAGAGTCCAAAGCAGCCTTTCTCACTTATACCAGGACCCCTTCAAAAATAGCAAACGTCCCAAGATGGCTGCCACGCCCAAGCAGCTACCAGGGAAAACTGGGGCTCCTTTTAAAGCTCTCTGGGAACCTTTTCCATCGTCCATCAGAGCTTGGCTCTCCGTGCTTTCCTGGTGCCTTCAGCCTCAAAAGCAGCCTTTCTCACTCATTCCACGTTTGGCCTCAAAAATAGCAAACGTCCCAAGATTGCTGCCACGCCCAAGCAGCCATGGGAGAAAACCATGGCTTCTTTTAAAGCTCTCTGCCAATTGCTTGCATAGCCCCACAGACCTTGTTGCTCTGGGCTTTCCTGGTGCCTTCAGCCTCAAAACCAGCCTTTCTCATTCGCACCAGGGCAGGCCTCCAAAATGACCATATGTCAGGAGATGGCTGCCACGCCTAAGCAGCCATGAGGAAATACCATGGGTTGTTTTAATGCTCTCTGGATACTGCTTCCATCGTCCATCAGAGCTTGACTCTCTGTGCTTTCCTGGTGCTTTCAGCCTCAAAACCAACCTTTCTCCCTTATTCCACGTTTGGCCTCAAAAATAACAGAAATCCCAAGATGGCTGCCACGCCCAAGCAGCCACCAGGGAAAACTGGGGCTTCTTTTAAAGCTCTCTGGGAACCGCTTCCATCGTCCATCAGAGCTTGGCTCTCTGTGCTTTCCTGGTGCCTTCAGCCTCAAAACCAACCTTTGTCACTTATTCCACGTTTGGCCTCAAATATAGCAAACGTCCCAAGATGGCTGCCATGCCCAAGCAGCCACCAGGGAAAACTGGGACTTCTTTTAAAGCTCTCTGGGAACCGCTTCCATCGTCCATCAGAGCTTGGCTCTCTGTGCTTTCCTGGTGCCTTCAGCCATAAAACCAGCCTTTCTCACTTATTCCAGGACCCCCTGCAAAAATAACAAAAGTACCGTGATGGCTGCAACGCCCAGGCACCCACGAGGAAATATCATGGCTTGTTTTAAAGCTCTCTGGGAAGCGCTTCCATCGTCCATCAGAGCTTGGCTCTACGTGCTTTCCTGGTGCCTTCAGCCTCAAAACCAACCTTTCTCACTCATTCCACGTTTGGACTCAAAAATCGCAAACGTCCCAAGATGGCTGCCACGCCCAAGTAAACATGAGAGAAAAACCATGCCTTCTTTTAAAGCTCTCTGGCAATTGCTTGCATAGCCCCACAGACCTTGTTGCTCTGGCCTTTCCTGGCACCTTCAGCTTCAAAACAATCCTCTCTCACTCGCCGCAGAGCCGACCACAAAAAATCACCCTATGATTGGAGATGTTTAGCACAAGGAAAGCCAGCTGAGAAACGTACCCAAGGAGCCACGAGGGAAAACTGTGGCTTGTTTGAAAGTTCTCTAGAAACCGCCTGCATCGCCGTAGAGACCTTAGGGCTCCGGGCTTTCCAGGCACCTTCAGCCTCAAAAGAACCATATCTCACTCGCCGCAGGGCCGACCACAAAAATCACCCTGTGTCTGGAGATGGTTAGCACGAGGGAAGCCAGCTGAGAACCGTGCCCAAGGAGCCACGAGGGAAAACTGTGGCTTGTTGGAAAGCTCTCTAGAAACCGCCTGCATCGCCGCACAGACCTTGTGGCTGCGGGCTTTCCTGGCGCCTTCAGCCTCAAAAGAACCATGTCTCACTCGCCCCAGGGCCGGTCACAACAATCACCATATCTCCGGAAAGAGCTGCCACAAGAGAAGCGTCGTAAGACACGTGCCCAAGGAGCCACAAGGGAAAACTGTGACTTGTTGGAAAGCTCTCTAGAAACCGCTTCCATCGCCGCAGAGACCTTGGGGCTGCGGGCTTTCCTGGTGCCTTCAGCCTCAAAAGAACCCTGTCTCACTCGCCGCAGGGCCGACCACAAAAATCACCCTATGTCTGGAGATGGTTAGCAGAAGGGAAGCCACCTGAGACACGTGCCCAAGGAGCCATGAGGGAAAACTCTGGCTTGTTTGAAAGCTCTCAAGAAACCTCTTGCATCGCCGCACAGACCTTGGGGCTGCGGCCTTCCCTTTCAGCTTCAGACTCAAAAGAACCATGTCTCTGTCTCCCCAGGGCCGACCAGAAAAATAAACATATCTCCGGAAAGAGCTGCCACAAGAGAAGCATCGTAAGACACGTGCCCAAGGAGCCACAAGGGAAAACTGCGGCTTGTTGGAAAGCTCTCTAGAAAAGGCTTCCATCGCCGCACAGACCTTGGGGCTCCGGGCTTTCCTGGCGCCTTCAGCCTGAAAACAACCCTGTCTCACTCGCCGCAGGACCAGTCACAACAATCACCTTATCTCCGGAAAGAGCTGCCACAAGAGAAGCATCGTAAGACACGTGCCCAAGGAGCCACGAGGGAAAACTGTGGCTTGTTGGAAAGCTCTCTAGAAACTGCTTCCATCGCCACACAGACCTTGGGGCTCCGGGCTTTCCTGGCACCTTCAGCCTCAAAAGAACCCTCTCTCACTCGCCCCAGGGACGGCCACAAAAATCACCCTATGTCTGGAGATGGTTAGCACGAGGGAAGCCAGCTGAAAAACGTACCGAAGGAGCCACGAGGGAAAACTGTGGCTTGTTTGAAAGCTCTGTAGAAACTGCTTCCATCGCCGCACAGACCTTGGGGCTCCGGGCTTTCCTGCCGCCTTCAGCCTCAAAACAACCCTCTCTCACTCGCCGCAGGGCCGACCACAAAAATCACCCTATGTCTGGAGATGGTTAGCAGAAGGGAAGCCACCTGAGACACGTGCCCAAGGAGCCACGAGGGAAAACTGTGGCTTCTTGGAAAGCTCTCTAGAAACCGCTTCCATCGCCGCAGAGACCTTGGGGCTCCGGGCTTTCCTGCCGCCTTCAGCCTCAAAACAACCCTCTCTCACTCGCCGCAGGGCCGACCACAAAAATCACCCTATGTCTGCAGATGGTTAGGACGAGGGAAGCCAGCTGAGACACGTGCCCAAGGAGCCACGAGGGAAAACTGTGGCTTGTTTGAAAGCTCTCTAGAAACCGCCTGCATCGCTGTAGAGACCTTGGGGCTCCGGGCTTTCCTGGCGCCTTCAGCCTCAAAACAATCATGTCTCACTCGCCCCAGGAGCGGCCACAATAATCACCCTATGTCTGGAGATGGTTAGCACAAGGGAAGCCAGCTGAGACACGTGCCCAGGGAGCCACGAGGGAAAACTGTGGATTGTTGGAAAGCTCTCTAGAAACCGCCTGCATCGCCGCACAGACCTTGGGGCTCCGGGCTTTCCTGGCGCCTTCAGCCTCAAAACAACCCTCTCTCACTCGCCCCAGGGCCGACCACAAAAAATCACCCTATGATTGGAGATGGTTAGCACAAGGGAAGCCAGCTGAGAAATGTACCCAAGGAGCCACGAGGGAAAACTGTGGCTTGTTGGAAAGCTCTCTAGAAACCGCTTCCATCGCCGCACAGAGCTTGGGGCTCCGGGCTTTCCTGGCACCTTCAGCCTCAAAACAACCGTCTCTCACTCGCCGCAGGGCCGACCACAAAAATCACCCTATGTCTGGAGATGGTTAGCACAAGGGAAGCCAGCTGAGACACGTGCCCAAGGAGCCACGAGGGAAAACTGTGGCTTGTTTGAAAGCTCTCTAGAAACCGCTTCCATTGCCGCACAGACCTTGGGGCTGCGGGCTTTCCTGCCGCCTTCAGCCTCAAAAAAACCCTGTCTCACTCGCCGCAGGAGCGGCCACAATAATCAACCTATGTCCTGGAATAGGCTAGCCACAGAGGAAGCCAGCTGTAGACACGTACCCAAGGAGCCACGAGGGAAAACTGTGGCTTGTTTGAAAGCTCTCTAGAAACCGCTTCCATCGACGCACAGACCTTGGGGCTCCGGTCTTTCCTGGCACCTTCAGCCTCAAAACAACCCTGTCTCACTCGCCCCAGGGACGGCCACAATAATCACCCTATGTCTGGAGAAGGTTAGCAAGAGCGAAGCCAGCTGAGACACGTACCGAAGGAGCCACGAGGGAAAACTGCGGCTTGTTGGAAAGCTCTCTAGAAACTGCTTGCATGGCCGCACAGACCTTGGGGCTCCGGGCTTTCCTGGCACCTTCAGCCTCAAAACAACCCTGTCTCACTCGCCCCAGGGCCGGCCACAATAATCACCCTCTGTCTGCAGATGGTTAGCACGAGGGAAGCCAGCTGAGAAACGTACCCAAGGAGCCACGAGGGAAAACTGTGGCTTGTTGGAAAGCTCTCTAGAAACCGCTTGCATCGCCGCACAGACCTTGGGGCTCCGGGCTTTCCTGCCGCCTTCAGCCTCAAAACAACCCTCTCTCACTCGCCGCAGGGCCGACCACAAAAATCACCATGGCTAGTTCTAAAGCTCTCTGGGAACCGCTTCCATCGCCCATCAGAGCTTGGCTCTCTGTGCTTTCCTGGTGCCTTCAGCGTCCAAAGCAGCCTTTCTCACTTATTCCACGTTTGGCCTCAAAAATAGCAAACGTCCCAAGATTGCTGCCACGCCCAAGCAGCCACCAGGGAAAACTGGGGCTTCTTTTAAAGCTCTCTGGGAACCGCTTACATCGCCCATCAGAGCTTGGCTCTCTGTGCTTTCCTGGTGCCTTCAGCCTCAAAAGCAGCCTTTCTCACTCATTCCACGTTTGGCCTCAAAAATAGCAAACGTCCCAAGATTGCTGCCACGCCCAAGCAGGCACGAGATAAAACCATGGCTTCTTTTAAAGCTCTCTGGCAATTGCTTGCATAGCCCCACAGACCTTGTTGCTCTGGGCTTTCCTGGTGCCTTCAGCCTCAAAACCAGCCTTTCCCATTCGCACCAGGGCAGGCCTCCAAAATGGCCATATGTCTGGAGATGGCTGCCACGCCCAAGGAGCCACCAGGAAAAACTGGGGCTTCTTTTAAAGCTCTCTGGGAAGCGCTTCCATCGCCCATCAGTGCTTGGCTCTCTGTGCTTTCCTGGTGCCTTCAGCCTCAAAACCAGCCTTTCTCACTCATTCCACGTTTGGCCTCAAATATAGCTAATGTCCCAAGATGGCTGCCACGCCAAAACAACCACCAGGGAAAACCATGGCTTCTTTTAAAGCTCTCTGGCAATTGCTTGCATAGCCCCACAGACCTTGTTGCTCTGGGCTTTCCTGGTGCCTTCAGCCTCAAAACCAGCCTTTCTCTTTGGCACCAGGGCACGCCTCCAAAATGACCATATGTCTGGAGATTGCTGCCACGCCCAAGCAGCCACCAGGGAAAACTGGGGCTTCTTTTAAAGCTCTCTGGGAACCGCTTCCATCGTCCATCAGAGCTTGGCTCTCCTTGCTTTCCTGGTCCCTTCAGCCTCAAAAGCAGCCTTTCTCATTCATTCCACGTTTGGCCTCAAATATAGCAAACGTCCCAAGATGGCTGCCACGCCCAAGCAGCCATGAGGAAATACCATGGTTTCTTTTAAAGCTCTCTGGGAACCGCTTCCATCGTCCATCAGAGCTTGGCTCTCCGTGCTTTCCTGGTGCCTTCAGCCTCAAAAGCAGCCTTTCTCACTTATTCTACATTTGGCCTCAAAAATAGCAAACATCCCAAGATTACTGCCACGCCCAAGCAGCCACGAGAGAAAACCATGGCTTCTTTTAAAGCTCTCTGCCAATTGCTTGCATAGTCCCACAGACCTTGTTGCTCTGGGCTTTCCTGGTGCCTTCAGCTTCAAAATCAGCCTTTCTCATTCGCACCAGGGCAGGCCTCCAAAATGGCCATATGTCTGGAGATGGCTGCCACGCCCAAGCAGCCACCAGGGAAAACTGGGGCTTCTTTTAAAGCTCTCTGGGAACCGCTTCCATCGTCCATCAGAGATTGGCTCTCCGTGCTTTCCTGGTGCCTTCAGAGTCCAAAGCAGCCTTTCTCACTTATTCCAGGACCCCTTCAAAAATAGCAAACGTCCCAAGATGGCTGCCACGCCCAAGCAGCTACCAGGGAAAACTGGGGCTCCTTTTAAAGCTCTCTGGGAACCTTTTCCATCGTCCATCAGAGCTTGGCTCTCCGTGCTTTCCTGGTGCCTTCAGCCTCAAAACCAGCCTTTCTCACTCATTCCACGTTTGGCCTCAAAAATAGCAAACGTCCCAAGATTGCTGCCACGCCCAAGCAGCCATGGGAGAAAACCA
The DNA here is from genome assembly GCA_947846985.1 of Fratercula arctica. NCBI lineage: Eukaryota > Metazoa > Chordata > Aves > Charadriiformes > Alcidae > Fratercula > Fratercula arctica. Next base: position 1,206,926 of record CANTUZ010000027.1, on the reverse strand, counting down.
TGGCTTCTTTTAAAGCTCTCTGCCAATTGCTTGCATAGCCCCACAGACCTTGTTGCTCTGGGCTTTCCTGGTGCCTTCAGCCTCAAAACCAGCCTTTCTCATTCGCACCAGGGCAGGCCTCCAAAATGACCATATGTCAGGAGATGGCTGCCACGCCTAAGTAGCCATGAGGAAATACCATGGGTTGTTTTAATGCTCTCTGGATACTGCTTCCATCGTCCATCAGAGCTTGGCTCTCTGTGCTTTCCTGGTGCTTTCAGCCTCAAAACCAACCTTTCTCCCTTATTCCACGTTTGGCCTCAAAAATAAGAGAAATCCCAAGATGGCTGCCACGCCCAAGCAGCCACCAGGGAAAACTGGGGCTTCTTTTAAAGCTCTCTGGGAACCGCTTCCATCGTCCATCAGAGCTTGGCTCTCTGTGCTTTCCTGGTGCCTTCAGCCTCAAAACCAACCTTTGTCACTTATTCCACGTTTGGCCTCAAATATAGCAAACGTCCCAAGATGGCTGCCATGCCCAAGCAGCCACCAGGGAAAACTGGGACTTCTTTTAAAGCTCTCTGGGAACCGCTTCCATCGTCCATCAGAGCTTGGCTCTCTGTGCTTTCCTGGTGCCTTCAGCCATAAAACCAGCCTTTCTCACTTATTCCAGGACCCCCTTCAAAAATACCAAATGTCTGGAGATGGCTGCCACGCCCAAGCAGCCATGAGGAAATACCATGGCTTGTTCTAAAGCTCTCTGGGAACTGCTTCCATCGTCCATCAGAGCTTGGCTCTCTGTGCTTTCCTGGTGCCTTCAGCCATAAAACCAGCCTTTCTCACTTATTCCAGGACCCCCTGCAAAAATAACAAAAGTACCGTGATGGCTGCAATGCCCAGGCAGCCACGAGGAAATATCATGGCTTGTTTTAAAGCTCTCTGGGAAGCGCTTCCATCGTCCATCAGAGCTTGGCTCTATGTGCTTTCCTGGTGCCTTCAGCCTCAAAACCAACCTTTCTCACTCATTCCACGTTTGGACTCAAAAATCGCAAACGTCCCAAGATGGCTGCCACGCCCAAGTAAACATGAGAGAAAAACCATGCCTTCTTTTAAAGCTCTCTGGCAATTGCTTGCATAGCCCCACAGACCTTGTTGCTCTGGCCTTTCCTGGCACCTTCAGCTTCAAAACAATCCTCTCTCACTCGCCGCAGAGCCGACCACAAAAATCACCCTATGATTGGAGATGTTTAGCACAAGGAAAGCCAGCTGAGAAACGTACCCAAGGAGCCACGAGGGAAAACTGTGGCTTGTTTGAAAGTTCTCTAGAAACCGCCTGCATCGCCGTAGAGACCTTAGGGCTCCGGGCTTTCCAGGCACCTTCAACCGCAAAAGAACCATATCTCACTCGCCGCAGGGCCGACCACAAAAATCACCCTGTGTCTGGAGATGGTTAGCACGAGGGAAGCCAGCTGAGAACCGTGCCCAAGGAGCCACGAGGGAAAACTGCGGCTTGTTGGAAAGCTCTCTAGAAACCGCCTGCATCGCCGCACAGACCTTGTGGCTGCGGGCTTTCCTGGCGCCTTCAGCCTCAAAACAACCCTCTATCACTCGCCCCAGGGCAAGCCACAACAATCACCTTATGTCCAGAAACAGCTGCCACAAGAGAAGCATCGTAAGACACGTGCCCAAGGAGCCACGAGGGAAAACTGTGGCTTGTTGGAAAGCTCTCTAGAAACCGCTTCCATCGCCGCACAGACCTTGGGGCTCCGGGCTTTCCTGGCACCTTCAGCCTCAAACAACCCTCTCTCACTCGCCCCAGGAGCGGCCACAATAATCACCCTCTGTCTGCAGATGGTTAGCACGAGGGAAGCCAGCTGAGACACGTACCCAAGGAGCCACAAGGGAAAACTGTGGCTTGTTTGAAAGCTCTCTAGAAACTGCTTCCATCGCCGCACAGACCTTGGGGCTCCGGGCTTTCCTGCCGCCTTCAGCCTCAAAACAACCCTCTCTCACTCGCCCCAGGGCCGGCTACAATAATCACCCTATGTCTGGAGATGGATAGCACGAGGGAAGCCAGCTTAGACACGTGCCCAAGGAGCCACGAGGGAAAACTGCGGCTTGTTTGAAAGCTCTCTAGAAACCGCTTGCAGCGCCGTAGAGACCTTGGGGCTCCGGGCTTTCCTGGCTCCTTCAGCAACCCTCTCTCACTCGCCCCAGGGCCGGCCACAATAATCACCCTATGTCTGGAGATGGATAGCACGAGGGAAGCCAGCTGAGACACGTGCCCAAGGAGCCACGAGGGAAAACTGTGGCTTGTTGGAAAGCTCTCTAGAAACCGCTTGCATCGCCGCACAGACCTTGGGGCTCCGGGCTTTCCTGGCGCCTTCAGCCTCAAAACAACCCTCTCTCACTTGCCACAGGAGCGGCCACATTAATGACCCTATGTCTGGAGATGTATAGCACGAGGGAAGCCAGCTGAGACACGTGCCCAAGGAGCCACGAGGGAAAACTGTGGCTTGTTTAGAAGCTCTCTAGAAACCGCTTGCATCGCCGTAGAGACTTTGGGGCTCCGGGCTTTCCTGGCGCCTTCAGCCTCCAAACAACCCTGTCTCACTCGCCCCAGGGCCGACCACAAAAATCACCCTAAGTCTGGAGATGGTTAGCACGAGGGAAGCCAGCTGAGAAACGTACCCAAGGAGCCACAAGGGAAAACTGTGGCTTGTTGGAAAGCTCTCTAGAAACCGCTTCCATCGCCGCACAGACCTTGGGGCTCCGGGCTTTCCTGGCACCTTCAGCCTCAAACAACCCTCTCTCACTCGCCCGAGGAGCGGCCACAATAATCACCCTATGTCTGGAGATGGTTAGCACGAGGAAAGCCAGCTGAGACACGTGCCCAAGGAGCCACGAGGGAAAACTGTGGCTTGTTGGAAAGCTCTCTAGAAACCGCTTGCATCGCCGTAGAGATCTTGGGGCTCCGGGCTTTCCTGCCGCCTTCAGCCTCAAAACAACCCTCTCTCACTCGCCGCAGGGCCGACCACAAAAATCACCCTATGTCTGGAGATGGTTAGCACGAGGGAAGCCAGCTGAGACACGTGCCCAAGGAGCCACGAGGGAAAACTGTGGCTTGTTGGAAAGCTCTCCAGAAACCGCTTGCATCGCCGCACAGACCTTGGGGCTCCGGGCTTTCCTGGCACCTTCAGCCTCAAAACAACCCTGTCTCACTCGCCCAGGGCCGGCCACAATAATCACCCTATGTCTGGAGATGGTTAGCACGAGGGAAGCCAGCTGAGAAACGTACCGAAGGAGCCATGAGGGAAAACTGTGGCTTGTTGGAAAGCTCTCTAGAAACTGCTTCCATCGCCGCACAGACCTTGGGGCTCCGGGCTTTCCTGCCGCCTTCAGCCTCAAAAGAACCATGTCTCACTCGCCCCAGGGCCGGTCACAACAATCACCATATGTCCGGAAAGAGCTGCCACAACAGATGCATCATCAGACACGTGCCCAAGGAGCCACAAGGGAAAACTGCAGCTTGTTTGAAAGCTCTCTAGAAACCGCTTGCATCGCCGCACAGACCTTGGGGCTCCGGGCTTTCCTGGCACCTTCAGCCTCAAAACAACCCTCTCTCACTCGCCCCAGCAGCTGCCACAATAATCACCCTATGTCTGGAGATGGTTAGCACGAGCGAAGCCAGCTGAGACACGTACCCAAGGAGGCACGAGGGAAAACTGTGGCTTGTTTGAAAGCTCTCTAGAAACCGCTTCCATCGCCGCACAGACCTTGGGGCTCCGGGCTTTCCTGGCACCTTCAGCCTCAAAAGAACCATGTCTCACTCGCCCCAGGGCCGGCCACAATAATCACCTTCTGTCTGCAGATGGTTAGCACGAGGAAAGCCAGCTTAGACACGTGCCCAAGGAGCCACGAGGGAATACTGTGGCTTGTTGGAAAGCTCTCTAGAAACCGCCTGCATCGCCGCACAGACCTTGGGGCTGCGGGCTTTCCTGGCGCCTTCAGCCTCAAAACAACCCTGTCTCACTCGCCCCAGGGCCGACCACAAAAAATCACCCTATGATTGGAGATGGTTAGCACAAGGGAAGCCAGCTGAGAAACGTACCCAAGGAGCCACGAGGGAAAACTGTGGCTTGTTGGAAAGCTCTCTAGAAACCGCTTCCATCGCCGCACAGACCTTGGGGCTCCGGGTTTTCCTGGCACCTTCAGCCTCAAAACAACCCTCTCTCACTCGCCGCAGGGCCGACCACAAAAATCACCATATGTCCGGAAAGAGCTGCCACAAGAGAAGCATCGTAAGACACGTGCCCAAGGAGCCACAAGGGAAAACTGCGGCTTGTTTAAAAGCTCTCTAGAAACTGCTTCCATCGCCGCACAGACCTTGGGGCTCCAGGCTTTCCTGGCGCCTTCAGCCTCAAAACAACCCTCTCTCACTCGCCGCAGGGCCGACCACAAAAAATCACCCTATGTCTGGAGATGGTTAGCACAAGGGAAGCTAGCTGAGACACGTGCCCAAGGAGCCACGAGGGAATACTGTGGCTTGTTTGAAAGCTCTCTAGAAACCGCCTGCATCGCTGTAGAGACCTTGGGGCTGCGGGCTTTCCTGGCGCCTTCAGCCTCAAAAGAACCCTGTCTCACTCGCCCCAGGGGCGGTCCCAACAATCACCATATGTCCGGAAAGAGCTGCCACAAGAGAAGCATCGTAAGACACGTGCCCAAGGAGCCACAAGGGAAAACTGCGGCTTGTTTGAAAGCTCTCTAGAAACTGCTTCCATCGCCGCAGAGACCTTGGGGCTCCGGGCTTCCCTGGCGCCTTCAGCCTCAAAACAACCCTCTCTCACTCGCCACAGGGCCGACCACAAAAATCACCCTCTGTCTGCAGATGGTTAGCACGAGGGAAGCCAGCTGAGACACGTGCCCAAGGAGCCACGAGGGAAAACTGTGGCTTGTTGGAAAGCTCTCTAGAAACTGCTTCCATCGCCGCACAGACCTTGGGGCTCCGGGCTTTCCTGGCACCTTCAGCCTCAAAACAACCCTCTCTCACTCGCCGCAAGGCCGACCACAAAAAATCACCCTGTGATTGGAAATGGTTAGCACAAGGGAAGCCAGCTGAGAAACGTACCCAAGGAGCCACGAGGGAAAACTGTGACTTGTTTGAAAGCTCTCTAGAAACCGCTTCCATCGCTGTAGAGACCTTGGGGCTCCGGGCTTTCCTGGCGCCTTCAGCCTCAAAACAACCCTCTCTCACTCGCCCCAGGGCCGACCACAAAAATCACCCTATGTCTGGAGATGGTTAGGACGAGGGAAGCCAGCTGAGACACGTGTCCAAGGAGCCACGAGGGAAAACTGTGGCTTGTTTGAAAGCTCTCTAGAAACCGCTTGCATCGCCGCACAGACCTTGGGGCTGCGGGCTTTCCTGGCGCCTTCAGCCTCAAAACAACCCTCTCTCACTCGCCCCAGGGACGGTCACAACAATCACCATATCTCCGGAAAGAGCTGCCACAAGAGATGCATCATCAGACACGTGCCCAAGGAGCCACGAGGGAAAACTGTGACTTCTTTGAAAGCTCTCTAGAAAAGGCTTCCATCGCCGCAGAGACGTTGGGGCTGCGGGCTTTCCTGCCGCCTTCATCCTCAAAACAACCCTCTCTCACTTGCCACAGGAGCGGCCACAATAATGTCCCTATGTCTGGAGATGGATAGCACGAGGGAAGCCAGCTGAGACACGTGCCCAAGGAGCCACGAGGGAAAACTGTGGCTTGCTTGAAAGCTCTCTAGAAACCGCTTCCATCGCCGCACAGACCTTGGGGCTCCGGGCTTTCCTGGCACCTTCAGCCTCAAAAGAACCATGTCTCACTCGCCCCAGGGCCGGCCACAATAATCACCCTCTGTCTGCAGATGGTTAGCACGAGGAAAGCCAGCTTAGACACGTGCCCAAGGAGCCACGAGGGAATACTGTGGCTTGTTGGAAAGCTCTCTAGAAACCGCCTGCATCGCCGCACAGACCTTGGGGCTGCGGGCTTTCCTGGCGCCTTCAGCCTCAAAACAACCCTGTCTCACTCGCCCCAGGGCCGACCACAAAAAATCACCCTATGATTGGAGATGGTTAGCACAAGGGAAGCCAGCTGAGAAACGTACCCAAGGAGCCACGAGGGAAAACTGTGTCTTGTTGGAAAGCTCTCTAGAAACCGCTTCCATCGCCGCACAGACCTTGGGGCTCCGGGTTTTCCTGGCACCTTCAGCCTCAAAACAACCCTCTCTCACTCGCCGCAGGGCCGACCACAAAAATCACCATATGTCCGGAAAGAGCTGCCACAAGAGAAGCATTGTAAGACACGTGCCCAAGGAGCCACAAGGGAAAACTGCGGCTTGTTTAAAAGCTCTCTAGAAACTGCTTCCATCGCCGCACAGACCTTGGGGCTCCGGGCTTTCCTGGCGCCTTCAGCCTCAAAACAACCCTCTCTCACTCGCCGCAGGGCCGACCACAAAAAATCACCCTATGTCTGGAGATGGTTAGCACAAGGGAAGCTAGCTGAGACACGTGCCCAAGGAGCCACGAGGGAATACTGTGGCTTGTTTGAAAGCTCTCTAGAAACCGCCTGCATCGCTGTAGAGACCTTGGGGCTGCGGGCTTTCCTGGCGCCTTCAGCCTCAAAACAACCCTGTCTCACTCGCCCCAGGGGCGGTCACAACAATCACCATATGTCCGGAAAGAGCTGCCACAAGAGAAGCATCGTAAGACACGTGCCCAAGGAGCCACAAGGGAAAACTGCGGCTTGTTTGAAAGCTCTCTAGAAACTGCTTCTATCGCCGCACAGACCTTGGGGCTCCGGGCTTTCCTGGCGCCTTCAGCCTCAAAACAACCCTCTCTCACTCGCCCCAGGGCCGGCCACAATAATCACCCTATGTCTGGAGATGGTTAGCACGAGGGAAGCCAGCTGAGAAACGTACCGAAGGAGCCATGAGGGAAAACTGTGGCTTGTTGGAAAGCTCTCTAGAAACTGCTTCCATCGCCGCACAGACCTTGGGGCTCCGGGCTTTCCTGCCGCCTTCAGCCTCAAAAGAACCATGTCTCACTCGCCCCAGGTCCGGTCACAACAATCACCATATGTCCGGAAAGAGCTGCCACAACAGATGCATCATCAGACACGTGCCCAAGGAGCCACAAGGGAAAACTGCAGCTTGTTTGAAAGCTCTCTAGAAACCGCTTGCATCGCCGCACAGACCTTGGGGCTCCGGGCTTTCCTGGCACCTTCAGCCTCAAAACAACCCTCTCTCACTCGCCCCAGCAGCTGCCAGATTAATCACCCTATGTCTGGAGATGGTTAGCACGAGCGAAGCCAGCTGAGACACGTACCCAAGGAGGCACGAGGGAAAACTGTGGCTTGCTTGAAAGCTCTCTAGAAACCGCTTCCATCGCCGCACAGACCTTGGGGCTCCGGGCTTTCCTGGCACCTTCAGCCTCAAAAGAACCATGTCTCACTCGCCCCAGGGCCGGCCACAATAATCACCCTCTGTCTGCAGATGGTTAGCACGAGGAAAGCCAGCTTAGACACGTGCCCAAGGAGCCACGAGGGAATACTGTGGCTTGTTTAGAAGCTCTCTAGAAACCGCCTGCATCGCCGCACAGACCTTGGGGCTGCGGGCTTTCCTGGCGCCTTCAGCCTCAAAACAACCCTGTCTCACTCGCCCCAGGGCCGACCACAAAAAATCACCCTATGATTGGAGATGGTTAGCACAAGGGAAGCCAGCTGAGAAACGTACCCAAGGAGCCACGAGGGAAAACTGTGGCTTGTTGGAAAGCTCTCTAGAAACCGCTTCCATCGCCGCACAGACCTTGGGGCTCCGGGTTTTCCTGGCACCTTCAGCCTCAAAACAACCCTCTCTCACTCGCCGCAGGGCCGACCACAAAAATCACCATATGTCCGGAAAGAGCTGCCACAAGAGAAGCATTGTAAGACACGTGCCCAAGGAGCCACAAGGGAAAACTGCGGCTTGTTTAAAAGCTCTCTAGAAACTGCTTCCATCGCCGCACAGACCTTGGGGCTCCGGGCTTTCCTGGCGCCTTCAGCCTCAAAACAACCCTCTCTCACTCGCCGCAGGGCCGACCACAAAAAATCACCCTATGTCTGGAGACGGTTAGCACAAGGGAAGCTAGCTGAGACACGTGCCCAAGGAGCCACGAGGGAATACTGTGGCTTGTTTGAAAGCTCTCTAGAAACTGCTTCCATCGCCGCACAGACCTTGGGGCTCCGGGCTTTCCTGGCGCCTTCAGCCTCAAAACAACCCTCTCTCACTCGCCACAGGGCCGACCACAAAAATCACCCTCTGTCTGCAGATGGTTAGCACGAGGAAAGCCAGCTTAGACACGTGCCCAAGGAGCCACGAGGGAAAACTGTGGCTTGTTGGAAAGCTCTCTAGAAACCGCTTCCATCGCCGCACAGACCTTGGGGCTCCGGGCTTTCCTGGCACCTTCAGCCTCAAAACAACCCTCTCTCACTCGCCGCAAGGCCGACCACAAAAAATCACCCTGTGATTGGAAATGGTTAGCACAAGGGAACCCAGCTGAGAAACGTACCCAAGGAGCCACGAGGGAAAACTGTGGCTTGTTTGAAAGCTCTCTAGAAACCGCTTCCATCGCCGTAGAGACCTTGGGGCTCCGGGCTTTCCTGGCGCCTTCAGCCTCAAAACAACCCTCTCTCACTCGCCGCAGGGCCGACCACAAAAATCACCCTCTGTCTGTAGATGGTTAGGACGAGGGAAGCCAGCTGAGACACGTGTCCAAGGAGCCACGAGGGAAAACTGTGGCTTGTTTGAAAGCTCTCTAGAAACCGCTTGCATCGCCGCACAGACCTTGGGGCTGCGGGCTTTCCTGGCGCCTTCAGCCTCAAAACAACCCTCTCTCACTCGCCCCAGGGACGGTCACAACAATCACCATATCTCCGGAAAGAGCTGCCACAAGAGATGCATCATCAGACACGTGCCCAAGGAGCCACGAGGGAAAACTGTGACTTCTTTGAAAGCTCTCTAGAAAAGGCTTCCATCGCCGCAGAGACGTTGGGGCTGCGGGCTTTCCTGCCGCCTTCATCCTCAAAACAACCCTCTCTCACTTGCCACAGGAGCGGCCACAATAATGACCCTATGTCTGGAGATGGATAGCACGAGGGAAGCCAGCTGAGACACGTGCCCAAGGAGCCACGAGGGAAAACTGTGGCTTGTTTAGAAGCTCTCTAGAAACCGCTTGCATCGCCGTAGAGACTTTGGGGCTCCGGGCTTTCCTGGCGCCTTCAGCCTCAAAACAACCCTGTCTCACTCGCCGCAGGGCCGACCACAAAAATCAACCTATGTCTGGAGATGGTTAGCACGAGGGAAGCCAGCTGAGAAACGTACCCAAGGAGCCACGAGGGAAAACTGTGGCTTGTTGGAAAGCTCTCTCGAAACCGCTTGCATCGCCGTAGAGACCTTGGGGCTCCGGGCTTTCCTGGCGCCTTCAGCCTCAAAACAACCCTCTCTCACTCGCCCCAGGGCCGGCCACAATAATCACCCTATGTCTGGAGATGGTTAGCACGAGGGAAGCCAGCTGAGAAACGTACCGAAGGAGCCATGAGGGAAAACTGTGGCTTGTTGGAAAGCTCTCTAGAAACTGCTTCCATCGCCGCACAGACCTTGGGGCTCCGGGCTTTCCTGCCGCCTTCAGCCTCAAAAGAACCATGTCTCACTCGCCCCAGGGCCGGTCACAACAATCACCATATGTCCGGAAAGAGCTGCCACAACAGATGCATCATCAGACACGTGCCCAAGGAGCCACAAGGGAAAATTGCAGCTTGTTTGAAAGCTCTCTAGAAACCGCTTCCATCGCCGCACAGACCTTGGGGCTCCGGGCTTTCCTGGCACCTTCAGCCTCAAAACAACCCTCTCTCACTCGCCCCAGGAGCGGCCACAATAATCACCCTATGTCTGGAGATGGTTAGCACGAGCGAAGCCAGCTGAGAAACGTACCCAAGGAGCCACGAGGGAAAACTGTGCCTTGCTTGAAAGCTCTCTAGAAACTGCTTCCATCGCCGCACAGTCCTTGGGGCTCCGGGCTTTCCTGCCGCCTTCAGCCTCAAAAGAACCCTGTCTCACTCGCCCCAGGGCCGGCCACAATAATCACCCTCTGTCTGGAGATGGTTAGCACGAGGAAAGCCAGCTTAGACACGTTCCCAAGGAGCCACGAGGGAAAACTGCGGCTTGTTTGAAAGCTCTCTAGAAACCGCTTGCATCGCCGTAGAGACCTTGGGGCTCAGGGCTTTCCTGGCTCCTTCAGCAACCCTGTCTCACTCGCCGTAGGGCCGACCACAAAAATCACCCTATGTCTAGAGATGGTTAGCACGAGGGAAGCCAGCTGAGACATGTGCCCAAGGAGCCACGAGGGAAAACTGTGGCTTGTTTGAAAGCTCTCTAGAAACTGCTTCCATCGCCGCACAGACCTTGGGGCTCCGGGCTTTCCTGCCGCCTTCAGCCTCAAAACAACCCTCTCTCACTCGCCCCAGGGCCGGCTACAATAATCACCCTATGTCTGCAGATGGATAGCACGAGGGAAGCCAGCTTAGACACGTGCCCAAGGAGCCACGAGGGAAAACTGCGGCTTGTTTGAAAGCTCTCTAGAAACCGCTTGCAGCGCCGTAGAGACCTTGGGGCTCCGGGCTTTCCTGGCTCCTTCAGCAAGCCTCTCTCACTCGCCCCAGGGCCGGCCACAATAATCACCCTATGTCTGGAGATGGATAGCACGAGGGAAGCCAGCTGAGACACGTGCCCAAGGAGCCACGAGGGAAAACTGTGGCTTGTTGGAAAGCTCTCTAGAAACCGCTTGCATCGCCGCACAGACCTTGGGGCTCCGGGCTTTCCTGGCGCCTTCAGCCTCAAAACAACCCTCTCTCACTTGCCACAGGAGCGGCCACAATAATGACCCTATGTCTGGAGATGGATAGCACGAGGGAAGCCAGCTGAGACACGTGCCCAAGGAGCCACTAGGGAAAACTGTGGCTTGTTTAGAAGCTCTCTAGAAACCGCTTGCATCGCCGTAGAGACTTTGGGGCTGCGGGCTTTCCTGGCACCTTCAGCCTCAAACAACCCTCTCTCACTCGCCCGAGGAGCGGCCACAATAATCACCCTATGTCTGGAGATGGATAGCACAAGGAAAGCCAGCTGAGACACGTGCCCAAGGAGCCACGAGGGAAAACTGTGGCTTGTTGGAAAGCTCTCTAGAAACCGCTTGCATCGCCGTAGAGATCTTGGGGCTCCGGGCTTTCCTGCCGCCTTCAGCCTCAAAACAACCCTCTCTCACTCGCCGCAGGGCCGACCACAAAAATCACCCTATGTCTGGAGATGGTTAGCACGAGGGAAGCCAGCTGAGACACGTGCCCAAGGAGCCACGAGGGAAAACTGTGGCTTGTTGGAAAGCTCTCCAGAAACCGCTTGCATCGCCGCACAGACCTTGGGGCTCCGGGCTTTCCTGGCACCTTCAGCCTCAAAACAACCCTCTCTCACTCGCCCCAGGGCCGGCCACAATAATCACCCTATGTCTGGAGATGGTTAGCACGAGGGAAGCCAGCTGAGAAACGTACCGAAGGAGCCATGAGGGAAAGCTGTGGCTTGTTGGAAAGCTCTCTAGAAACTGCTTCCATCGCCGCACAGACCTTGGGGCTCCGGGCTTTCCTGCCGCCTTCAGCCTCAAAAGAACCATGTCTCACTCGCCCCAGGGCCGGTCACAACAATCACCATATGTCCGGAAAGAGCTGCCACAACAGATGCATCATCAGACACGTGCCCAAGGAGCCACAAGGGAAAACTGCAGCTTGTTTGAAAGCTCTCTAGAAACCGCTTCCATCGCCGCACAGACCTTGGGGCTCCGGGCTTTCCTGGCACCTTCAGCCTCAAAACAACCCTCTCTCACTCGCCCCAGCAGCTGCCACAATAATCACCCTATGTCTGGAGATGGTTAGCACGAGCGAAGCCAGCTGAGACACGTACCCAAGGAGGCACGAGGGAAAACTGTGGCTTGCTTGAAAGCTCTCTAGAAACCGCTTCCATCGCCGCACAGACCTTGGGGCTCCGGGCTTTCCTGGCACCTTCAGCCTCAAAAGAACCATGTCTCACTCGCCCCAGGAACGGCCACAATAATCACCCTCTGTCTGCAGATGGTTAGCACGAGGAAAGCCAGCTTAGACACGTGCCCAAGGAGCCACGAGGGAATACTGTGGCTTGTTGGAAAGCTCTCTAGAAACCGCCTGCATCGCCGCACAGACCTTGGGGCTGCGGGCTTTCCTGCCGCCTTCAGCCTCAAAACAACCCTGTCTCACTCGCCCCAGGGCCGACCACAAAAAATCACCCTATGATTGGAGATGGTTAGCACAAGGGAAGCCAGCTGAGAAACGTACCCAAGGAGCCACGAGGGAAAACTGTGGCTTGTTGGAAAGCTCTCTAGAAACCGCTTCCATCGCCGCACAGACCTTGGGGCTCCGGGTTTTCCTGGCACCTTCAGCCTCAAAACAACCCTCTCTCACTCGCCGCAGGGCCGACCACAAAAATCACCATATGTCCGGAAAGAGCTGCCACAAGAGAAGCATCGTAAGACACGTGCCCAAGGAGCCACAAGGGAAAACTGCGGCTTGTTTAAAAGCTCTCTAGAAACTGCTTCCATCGCCGCACAGACCTTGGGGCTCCGGGCTTTCCTGGCGCCTTCAGCCTCAAAACAACCCTCTCTCACTCGCCGCAGGGCCGACCACAAAAAATCACCCTATGTCTGGAGATGGTTAGCACAAGGGAAGCTAGCTGAGACACGTGCCCAAGGAGCCACGAGGGAATACTGTGGCTTGTTGGAAAGCTCTCTAGAAACCGCCTGCATCGCTGTAGAGACCTTGGGGCTGCGGGCTTTCCTGGCGCCTTCAGCCTCAAAAGAACCCTGTCTCACTCGCCCCAGGGGCGGTCCCAACAATCACCATATGTCCGGAAAGAGCTGCCACAAGAGAAGCATCGTAAGACACGTGCCCAAGGAGCCACAAGGGAAAACTGTGGCTTGTTTGAAAGCTCTCTAGAAACTGCTTCCATCGCCGCACAGACCTTGGGGCTCCGGGCTTTCCTGGCGCCTTCAGCCTCAAAACAACCCTCTCTCACTCGCCACAGGGCCGACCACAAAAATCACCCTCTGTCTGCAGATGGTTAGCACGAGGGAAGCCAGCTGAGACACGTGCCCAAGGAGCCACGAGGGAAAACTGTGGCTTGTTGGAAAGCTCTCTAGAAACCGCTTCCATCGCCGCACAGACCTTGGGGCTCCGGGCTTTCCTGGCGCCTTCAGCCTCAAAACAACCCTCTCTCACTCGCCCCAGGGCCGACCAGAAAAATCACCCTCTGTCTGTAGATGGTTAGGACGAGGGAAGCCAGCTGAGACACGTGCCCAAGGAGCCACGAGGGAAAACTGTGGCTTGTTTGAAAGCTCTCTAGAAACCGCTTGCATCGCCGCACAGACCTTGGGGCTGCGGGCTTTCCTGGCGCCTTCAGCCTCAAAACAACCCTCTCTCACTCGCCCCAGGGACGGTCACAACAATCACCATATCTCCGGAAAGAGCTGCCACAAGAGATGCATCATCAGACACGTGCCCAAGGAGCCACGAGGGAAAACTGTGACTTCTTGGAAAGCTCTCTAGAAAAGGCTTCCATCGCCGCAGAGACGTTGGGGCTGCGGGCTTTCCTGCCGCCATCATCCTCAAAACAACCCTCTCTCACTTGCCACAGGAGCGGCCACAATAATGACCCTATGTCTGGAGATGGATAGCACGAGGGAAGCCAGCTGAGACACGTGCCCAAGGAGCCAGGAGGGAAAACTGTGGCTTGTTTAGAAGCTCTCTAGAAACCGCTTGCATCGCCGTAGAGACTTTGGGGCTCCGGGCTTTCCTGGCGCCTTCAGCCTCAAAAGAACCCTCTCTCACTCGCCGCAGGGCCGACCACAAAAATCAACCTATGTCTGGAGATGGTTAGCACGAGGGAAGCCAGCTGAGAAACGTACCCAAGGAGCCACGAGGGAAAACTGTGGCTTGTTGGAAAGCTCTCTAGAAACCGCTTCCATCGCTGCACAGACCTTGGGGCTCCGGGCTTTCCTGGCACCTTCAGCCTCAAACAACCCTCTCTCACTCGCCCGAGGAGCGGTCACAATAATCACCCTATGTCTGGAGATGGATAGCACGAGGAAAGCAAGCTGAGACACGTGCCCAAGGAGCCACGAGGGAAAACTGTGGCTTGTTGGAAAGCTCTCTCGAAACCGCTTGCATCGCCGTAGAGACCTTGGGGCTCCGGGCTTTCCTGGCGCCTTCAGCCTCAAAACAACCCTCTCTCACTCGCCCCAGGGCCGGCCACAATAATCACCCTATGTCTGGAGATGGTTAGCACGAGGGAAGCCAGCTGAGAAACGTACCGAAGGAGCCATGAGGGAAAACTGTGGCTTGTTGGAAAGCTCTCTAGAAACTGCTTCCATCGCCGCACAGACCTTGGGGCTCCGGGCTTTCCTGCCGCCTTCAGCCTCAAAAGAACCATGTCTCACTCGCCCCAGGGCCGGTCACAACAATCACCATATGTCCGGAAAGAGCTGCCACAACAGATGCATCATCAGACACGTGCCCAAGGAGCCACAAGGGAAAATTGCAGCTTGTTTGAAAGCTCTCTAGAAACCGCTTCCATCGCCGCACAGACCTTGGGGCTCCGGGCTTTCCTGGCACCTTCAGCCTCAAAACAACCCTCTCTCACTCGCCCCAGGAGCGGCCACAATAATCACCCTATGTCTGGAGATGGTTAGCACGAGCGAAGCCAGCTGAGAAACGTACCCAAGGAGCCACGAGGGAAAACTGTGGCTTGCTTGAAAGCTCTCTAGAAACTGCTTCCATCGCCGCACAGACCTTGGGGCTCCGGGCTTTCCTGCCGCCTTCAGCCTCAAAAGAACCATGTCTCACTCGCCCCAGGGCCGGCCACAATAATCACCCTCTGTCTGGAGATGGTTAGCACGAGGAAAGCCAGCTTAGACACGTGCCCAAGGAGCCACGAGGGAAAACTGCGGCTTGTTTGAAAGCTCTCTAGAAACCGCTTGCATCGCCGTAGAGACCTTGGGGCTCAGGGCTTTCCTGGCTCCTTCAGCAACCCTCTCTCACTCGCCGCAGGGCCGACCACAAAAATCACCCTATGTCTGGAGATGGTTAGCACGAGGGAAGCCAGCTGAGACACGTGCCCAAGGAGCCACGAGGGAAAACCGTGGCTTGTTTGAAAGCTCTCTAGAAACCGCCTGCATCACTGTAGAGACCTTGGGGCTCCGGGCTTTCCTGGCACCTTCAGCCTCAAAACAACCCTCTCTCTCTCGCCGCAGCAGCTGCCACAATAATCACCCTATGTCTGGAGATGGTTAGCACGAGCGAAGCCAGCTGAGACACGTGCCCAAGGAGCCACGAGGGAAAACTGTGGCTTGTTTGAAAGCTCTCTAGAAACCGCCTGCATCGCCGCAAAGACCTTGGGGCTGCGGTCTTCCCTGGCGCCTTCAGCCTCAAAAGAACCATGTCTCACTCGCCCCAGGGCCGGTCACAACAATCACCATATGTCCGGAAAGAGCTGCCACAAGAGAAGCATCGTAAGGCACGTGCCCAAGGAGCCACAAGGGAAAACTGCGGCTTGTTTGAAAGCTCTCTAGAAACCGCTTCCATTGCCGCACAGACTTTGGGGCTGCGGGCTTTCCTGCCGCCTTCAGCCTCAAAAAAACCCTGTCTCACTCGCCGCAGGAGCGGCCACAATAATCACCCTATGTCTGGAGATGGTTAGCACGAGGGAAGCCAGCTGAGACACGTACCCAAGGAGCCATGAGGGAAAACTGTGGCTTGTTTGAAAGCTCTCTAGAAACCGCTTCCATCGACGCACAGACCTTGGGGCTCCGGGCTTTCCTGGCACCTTCAGCCTCAAAACAACCCTCTCTCACTCGCCCCAGGGCCGGCCACAATAATCACCCTATGTCTGGAGAAGGTTAGCAAGAGCGAAGCCAGCTGAGAAACGTACCCAAGGAGCCACGAGGGAAAACTGTGGCTTGTTGGAAAGCTCTCTAGAAACCGCTTGCATCGCCGCACAGACCTTGGGGCTCCGGGCTTTCCTGCCGCCTTCAGCCTCAAAACAACCCTCTCTCACTCGCCGCAGGTCCGACCACAAAAATCACCATGGCTAGTTCTAAAGCTCTCTGGGAACCGCTTCCATCGCCCATCAGAGCTTGGCTCTCTGTGCTTTCCTGGTGCCTTCAGCCTCAAAAGCAGCCTTTCTCACTCATTCCACGTTTGGCCTCAAAAATAGCAAACGTCCCAAGATTGCTGCCACGCCCAAGCAGCCATGGGAGAAAACCATGGCTTCTTTTAAAGCTCTCTGGCAATTGCTTGCATAGCCCCACAGACCTTGTTGCTCTGGGCTTTCCTGGTGCCTTCAGCCTCAAAACCAGCCTTTCTCATTCGCACCAGGGCAGGCCTCCAAAATGACCATATGTCTGGAGATGGCTGCCACGCCTAAGCAGCCATGAGGAAATACCATGGGTTGTTTTAATGCTCTCTGGATACTGCTTCCATCGTCCATCAGAGCTTGGCTCTCTGTGCTTTCCTGGTGCCTTCAGCCTCAAAACCAACCTTTCTCACTTATTCCACGTTTGGCCTCAATAATAAGAGAAATCCCAAGATGGCTGCCACGCCCAAGCAGCCACCAGGGAAAACTGGGGCTTCTTTTAAAGCTCTCTGGGAACCGCTTCCATCGTCCATCAGAGCTTGGCTCTCTGTGCTTTCCTGGTGCCTTCAGCCTCAAAACCAACTTTTCTCACTTATTCCACGTTTGGCCTCAAATATAGCAAACGTCCCAAGATGGCTGCCATGCCCAAGCAGCCACCAGGGAAAACTGGGACTTCTTTTAAAGCTCTCTGGGAACCGCTTCCATCGTCCATCAGAGCTTGGCTCTCTGTGCTTTCCTGGTGCCTTCAGCCATAAAACCAGCCTTTCTCACTTATTCCAGGACCCCCTTCAAAAATACCAAATGTCTGGAGATGGCTGCCACGCCCAAGCAGCCATGAGGAAATACCATGGCTTGTTCTAAAGCTCTCTGGGAACTGCTTCCATCGTCCATCAGAGCTTGGCTCTCTGTGCTTTCCTGGTGCCTTCAGCCATAAAACCAGCCTTTCTCACTTATTCCAGGACCCCCTGCAAAAATAGCAAAAGTACCGTGATGGCTGCAACGCCCAGGCAGCCACGAGGAAATATCATGGCTTGTTTTAAAGCTCTCTGGGAAGCGCTTCCATCGTCCATCAGAGCTTGGCTCTGCGTGCTTTCCTGGTGCCTTCAGCCTCAAAACCAACCTTTCTCACTCATTCCACGTTTGGACTCAAAAATCGCAAACGTCCCAAGATGGCTGCCACGCCCAAGTAAACATGAGAGAAAAACCATGCCTTCTTTTAAAGCTCTCTGGCAATTGCTTGCATAGCCCCACAGACCTTGTTGCTCTGGCCTTTCCTGGCACCTTCAGCTTCAAAACAATCCTCTCTCACTCGCCGCAGAGCCGACCACAAAAAATCACCCTATGATTGGAGATGTTTAGCACAAGGAAAGCCAGCTGAGAAACGTACCCAAGGAGCCACGAGGGAAAACTGTGGCTTCTTGGAAAGCTCTCTAGAAACCGCCTGCATCGCCGTAGACACCTTAGGGCTCCGGGCTTTCCAGGCACCTTCAGCCTCAAAAGAACCATATCTCACTCGCCGCAGGGCAGACCACAAAAATCACCCTATGTCTGGAGATGGTTAGCACGAGGGAAGCCAGCTGAGAACCGTGCCCAAGGAGCCACGAGGGAAAAATGTGGCTTGTTGGAAAGCTCTATAGAAACCGCCTGCATCGCCGCACAGACCTTGTGGCTGCGGGCTTCCCTGGCACATTCAGCCTCAAAAGAACCATGTCTCACTCGCCCCAGGGCCGGTCACAACAATCACCATATCTCCGGAAAGAGCTGCCACAAGAGAAGCATCGTAAGACACGTGTCCAAGGAGCCACAAGGGAAAACTGCGGCTTGTTGGAAAGCTCTCTAGAAACCGCTTCCATCGCCGCACAGACCTTGGGGCTGCGGGCTTTCCTGGTGCCTTCAGCCTCAAAACAACCCTCTCTCACTCGCCGCAGGAGCGGCCACAATAATCACCCTATGTCTGGAGATGGTTAGCACGAGCGAAGCCAGCTGAGAAACGTACCCAAGGAGCCACGAGGGAAAACTGTGGCTTGTTTGAAAGCTCTCTAGAAACCGCCTGCATCGCCGTAGAGACCTTGGGGCTCCGGGCTTTCCTGGCGCCTTCAGCCTCAAAACAACCCTGTCTCACTCGCCCCAGGGCCGGCCAAAATAATCACTCTATGTCTGGAGATGGTTAGCATATGGGAAGCCAGCTGAGAACCGTGCCCAAGGGGCCACGAGGGAAAACTGCGGCTTGTTGGAAAGCTCTCTAGAAACCGCCTGCATCGCCGCAAAGACCTTGTGGCTCCGGGCTTTCCTGGCTCCTTCAGCAACCGTCTCTCACTCACCCCAGGAGCGGCTGAAAAATCACCCTATGTCTGGAGATGGTTAGCACAAGGCAAGACAGCTGAGACACGTGCCCAGGGAGCCACGAGGGAAAACTGTGGCTTGTTGGAAAGCTCTCTAGAAATCGCTTCCATCGCCGCAAAGACCTTGGGGCTGCGGGCTTTCCTGGCGCCTTCAGCCTCAAAATAACCCTGTCTCACTAGCCCCAGGGCCGACCACAAAAAATCACCCTATGATTGGAGATGGTTAGCACAAGGAAAGCCAGCTGAGAAACGTACCCAAGGAGCCACGAGGGAAAACTGTGGCTTGTTGGAAAGCTCTATAGAAACCGCCTGCATCGCCGCACAGACCTTGTGGCTGCGGGCTTCCCTGGCACCTTCAGCCTCAAAAGAACCATGTCTCACTCGCCCCAGGGCCGGTCACAATAATCACCATATGTCCGGAAAGAGCTGCCACAAGAGAAGCATCGTAAGACACATGCCCAAGGAGCCACAAGGGAAAACTGTGACTTGTTTGAAAGCTCTCTAGAAACTGCTTCCATCGCCGCACAGACCTTGGGGCTGCGGGCTTCCCTGGCACCTTCAGCCTCAAAAGAACCCTGTCTCACTCGCCCCAGGACCGACCAGAAAAATAACCATATCTCCGGAAACAGCTGTAACAAGAGAAGAATCGTAAGACACGTGCCCAAGGAGCCACGAGGGAAAACTGTGGCTTCTCGGAAAGCTCTGTAGAAACCGCTTCCATCGCCGCACAGACCTTGGGGCTGCGGGCTTTCCTGGTGCCTTCAGCCTCAAAACAACCCTGTCTCACTCGCCGCAGAGCCAACCACAAATATCACCCTATGTCTGGAGATGGTTAGCACGAGGGAAGCCAGCTGAGAAATGTACCCAAGGAGCCACGAGAGAAAACTGTGGCTTGTTGGAAAGCTCTCTAGAAACCGCCTGCATCGCCGCACAGACCTTGGGGCTCAGGGCTTTCCTGGCGCCTTCAGCCTCCAAACAACCCTCTCTCACTCGCCGCAGGGCCATTCACAACAATCACCATATCTCCGGAAAGAGCTGCCACAACAGATGCATCATCAGACACGTGCCCAAGGAGCCACGAGGGAAAACTGTGGCTTGTTTGAAAGCTCTCTAGAAACTGCTTCCATCGCCGCACAGACCTTGGGGCTCCAGGCTTTCCTGGCACCTTCAGCCTCAAAAGAACCCCCTCTCACTCGCCCCAGGCGCGGCCACAATAATCACCCTATGTCTGGAGATGGTTAGCACGAGCGAAGCCAGCTGAGAAATGTGCCCAAGGAGCCACAAGGGAAAACTGTGGCTTGTTGGAAAGCTCTCTAGAAACCGCTTCCATCGCCGCACAGACCTTGGGGCTGCGGGCTTTCCTGGCGCCTTCAGCCTCAAAATAACCATGTCTCACTCGCCCCAGGGCCGGCCACAATAATCACCCTATGTCTGGAGATGGTTAGCACGAGGGAAGCCAGCTGAGAAACGTACCCAAGGAGCCACGAGGGAAAACTGTGGCTTGTTTGAAAGCTCTCTAGAAACTGCTTCCACCGCCGCACAGACCTTGGGGCTCCGGGCTTTCCTGGCGCCTTCAGCCTCAAAAGAACCATGTCTCACTCACCGCAGGGCCGACCACAAAAAGTCACCCTATGATTGGAGATGGTTAGCACAAGAGAAGCCAGCTGAGAAACGTACCCAAGGAGCCACGAGGGAAAACTGTGGCTTGTTGGAAAGCTCTCTAGAAACCGCCTGCATCGCCGTAGAGACCTTGGGGCTGCGGGCTTTCCTGCCGCCTTCAGCCTCAAAACAATCATGTCTCACTCGCCCCAGGAGCGGCCACAATAATCACCCTATGTCTGGAGAAGGTTAGCACGAGCGAAGCCAGCTGAGAAACGTACCCAAGGAGCCACGAGGGAAAACTGCGGCTTGTTGGAAAGCTCTCTAGAAACCGCTTCCATCGCCGCACAGACCTTGGGGCTCCAGGGTTTCCTGGCGCCTTCAGCCTCAAAACAACCCTGTCTCACTCGCCCCAGGGCCGGCTACAATAATCACCCTATGTCTGGAGATGGTTAGCAGGAGGGAAGCCAGCTGAGACATGTGCCCAAGGAGCCACGAGGGAAAACTGTGGCTTGTTGGAAAGCTCTCTAGAAACCGCTTCCATCGCCGCACAGACCTTGGGGCTGCGGGCTTCCCTGGCACCTTCAGCCTCCAAAGAACCATGTCTCACTCGCCCCAGGGCCGGTCACAACAATCACCCTATGTCTGGAGATGGTTAGCACAAGGGAAGCCAGCTGAGAAACGTACCCAAGGAGCCACGAGGGAAAACTGTGGCTTGTTTGAAAGCTCTCTAGAAACCGCTTGCATGGCCGCACAGACCTTGGGGCTCCGGGCTTTCCTGGCGCCTTCAGCCTCAAAACAACCCTGTCTCACTCGCCGCAGGAGCGGCCACAATAATCACCCTCTGTCTGGAGATGGTTAGCACGAGGGAAGCCAGCTGAGAAACGTACCCAAGGAGCCACGAGGGAAAACTGTGGCTTGTTTGAAAGCTCTCTAGAAACCGCTTCCATCGATGCACAGACCTTGGGGCTGTGGGCTTTCCTGGCGCCTTCAGCCTCAAAAGAACCCTCTCTCACTCGCCCCAGGGCCGACCACAAAAATCACTCTATGTCTGGAGATGGTTAGCATATGGGAAGCCAGCTGAGATATGTGCCCAAGGAGCCACGAGGGAAAACTGTGGCTTGTTGGAAAGCTCTCTAGAAACCGCTTGTATCGCCGTAGAGACCTTGGGGCTCCGGGCTTTCCTGCCGCCTTCAGCCTCAAAGAACCCTCTCTCATTCGCCGCAGGGCCGACCAGAAAAAATCACCCTATGATTGGAGATGGTTAGCACAAGGGAAGCCAGCTGAGAAACGTACCCAAGGAGCCACGAGGGAAAACTGTGGCTTGTTGGAAAGCTCTCTAGAAACCGCTTCCATCGCCGTAGAGACCTTGGGGATCCGGGCTTTCCTGGCTCCTTCAGCAACCCTCTCTCACTCGCCCAAGGAGTGGCCAAAAAATCACCCTATGTCTGGAGATGGTTAGCACGAGGGAAGCCACCTTAGACACGTGCCCAGGGAGCCACGAGGGAAAACTGTGTCTTGTTTGGAAGCTCTCTAGAAACCGCTTGAATCGCCGAAGAGACCTTGGGGCTCTGGGCTTTCCTGGCTCCTTCAGCAACCCTCTCTCACTCGCCCCAGGAGCGGCCAAAAAATCACCCTATGTCTGGAGATGGTTAGCACGAGCGAAGCCAGCTGAGACACGTGCCCAAGGAGCCACGAGGGAAAACTGTGGCTTGTTGGAAAGCTCTCTAGAAACCGCCTGCATCGCCGCAAAGACCTTGGGGCTGCAGGCTTCCCTGGCGGTTCAGCCTCAAAAGAAACATGTCTCACTTGCCGCAGGGCCGGTCACAAGAATCACCATATGTCCGGAAAGAGCTGTCACAAGAGAAGCATCGTAAGACACGTGTCCAAGGAGCCACAAGGGAAAACTGCGGCTTGTTGGAAAGCTCTCTAGAAAAGGCTTCCATCGCCGCAGAGACGTTGGGGCTCCGGGCTTTCCTGCCGCCTTCAGCCTCAAAACAACCCTCTCTCACTTGCCACAGGAGCGGCCACAATAATGACCCTATGTCTGGAGATGGATAGCACGAGGGAAGCCAGCTGAGACACGTGCCCAAGGAGCCACGAGGGAAAACTGTGGCTTGTTTAGAAGCTCTCTAGAAACCGCTTGCATCGCCGTAGAGACTTTGGGGCTCCGGGCTTTCCTGGCGCCTTCAGCCTCAAAACAACCCTCTCTCACTCGTCCCAGGAGCGGCCACAAAAATCACCCTATGTCTGGAGATGGTTAGCACGAGGGAAGCCAGCTGAGAAACGTACCCAAGGAGCCACGAGGGAAAACTGTGGCTTGTTGGAAAGCTCTCTAGAAACCGCTTGCATCGCCGCACAGACCTTGGGGCTCCGGGCTTTCCTGGCACCTTCAGCCTCAAACAACCCTCTCTCACTCGCCCGAGGAGCGGTCACAATAATCACCCTATGTCTGGAGATGGATAGCACGAGGGAAGCCAGCTGAGAAACGTACCCAAGGAGCCACGAGGGAAAACTGTGGCTTGTTGGAAAGCTCTCTAGAAACCGCTTGCATCGCCGTAGAGACCTTGGGGCTCCGGGCTTTCCTGCCGCCTTCAGCCTCAAAACAACCCTCTCTCACTCGCCGCAGGGCCGACCACAAAAATCACCCTATGTCTGGAGATGGTTAGCACGAGGGAAGCCAGCTGAGACATGTGCCCAAGGAGCCACGAGGGAAAACTGTGGCTTGTTGGAAAGCTCTCCAGAAACCGCTTGCATCGCCGCACAGACCTTGGGGCTCCGGGCTTTCCTGGCGCCTTCAGCCTCAAAACAACCCTCTCTCACTCGCCCCAGGGCCGGCCACAATAATCACCCTATGTCTGGAGATGGTTAGCACGAGGGAAGCCAGCTGAGAAACGTACTGAAGGAGTCATGAGGGAAAACTGTGGCTTGTTGGAAAGCTCTCTAGAAACTGCTTCCATCGCCGCACAGACCTTGGGGCTCCGGGCTTTCCTGCCGCCTTCAGCCTCAAAAGAACCATGTCTCACTCGCCCCAGGGCCGGTCACAACAATCACCATATGTCCGGAAAGAGCTGCCACAACAGATGCATCATCAGACACGTGCCCAAGGAGCCACAAGGGAAAACTGCAGCTTGTTTGAAAGCTCTCTAGAAACCGCTTCCATCGCCGCACAGACCTTGGGGCTGCGGGCTTTCCTGGCGCCTTCAGCCTCAAAACAACCCTGTCTCACTCGCCCCAGGGCCGGCCACAGTAATCAGCCTATGTCTGGAGATGGTTAGCACGAGCGAAGCCAGCTGAGAAACGTACCCAAGGAGCCACGAGGGAAAACTGTGGCTTGCTTGAAAGCTCTCTAGAAACTGCTTCCATCGCCGCACAGACTTTGGGGCTCCGGGCTTTCCTGGCGCCTTCAGCCTCAAAAGAACCATGTCTCACTCGCCCCAGGGCCGGCCACAATAATCACCCTCTGTCTGCAGATGGTTAGCACGAGGAAAGCCAGCTTAGACACGTGCCCAAGGAGCCACGAGGGAAAACTGCGGCTTGTTTGAAAGCTCTCTAGAAACCGCTTCCATTGCCCCACAGACCTTGGGGCTGCGGGCTTTCCTGGCGCCTTCAGCCTCAAAAAAACCCTGTCTCACTCGCCGCAGGAGCGGCCACAATAATCACCCTATGTCTGGAGATGGTTAGCACGAGGGAAGCCAGCTGAGACACGTACCCAAGGAGCCACGAGGGAAAACTGTGGCTTGTTTGAAAGCTCTCTAGAAACCGCTTGCATCGCCGCACAGACCTTGGGGCTCCGGTCTTTCCTGGCACCTTCAGCCTCAAAACAACCCTCTCTCACTCGCCCCAGGGCCAGCCACAATAATCACCCTATGTCTGGAGAAGGTTAGCAAGAGCGAAGCCAGCTGAGAAACGTACCCAAGGAGCCACGAGGGAAAACTGCGGCGTGTTGGAAAGCTCTCTAGAAACCGCTTGCATGGCCGCACAGACCTTGGGGCTCCGGGCTTTCCTGGCGCCTTCAGCCTCAAAACAACCCTGTCTCACTCGCCCCAGGGCCGGCCAGAATAATCACCCTCTGTCTGCAGATGGTTAGCACGAGGGAAGCCAGCTGAGAAACGTACCCAAGGAGCCACGAGGGAAAACTGGGGCTTGTTGGAAAGCTCTCTAGAAACCGCTTGCATCGCCGCACAGACCTTGGGGCTCCGGGCTTTCCTGCCGCCTTCAGCCTCAAAACAACCCTCTCTCACTCGCCGCAGGGCCGACCACAAAAATCACCATGGCTAGTTCTAAAGCTCTCTGGGAACCGCTTCCATCGCCCATCAGAGCTTGGCTCTCTGTGCTTTCCTGGTGCCTTCAGCGTCCAAAGCAGCCTTTCTCACTTATTCCACGTTTGGCCTCAAAAATAGCAAACGTCCCAAGATTGCTGCCACGCCCAAGCAGCCACCAGGGAAAACTGGGGCTTCTTTTAAAGCTCTCTGGGAACCGCTTACATCGCCCATCAGAGCTTGGCTCTCTGTGCTTTCCTGGTGCCTTCAGCCTCAAAAGCAGCCTTTCTCACTCATTCCACGTTTGGCCTCAAAAATAGCAAACGTCCCAAGATTGCTGCCACGCCCAAGCAGCCACGAGATAAAACCATGGCTTCTTTTAAAGCTCTCTGGCAATTGCTTGCATAGCCCCACAGACCTTGTTGCTCTGGGCTTTCCTGGTGCCTTCAGCCTCAAAACCAGCCTTTCCCATTCGCACCAGGGCAGGCCTCCAAAATGGCCATATGTCTGGAGATGGCTGCCACGCCCAAGGAGCCACCAGGAAAAACTGGGGCTTCTTTTAAAGCTCTCTGGGAAGCGCTTCCATCGCCCATCAGAGCTTGGCTCTCTGTGCTTTCCTGGTGCCTTCAGCCTCAAAACCAGCCTTTCTCACTCATTCCACGTTTGGCCTCAAATATAGCTAATGTCCCAAGATGGCTGCCACGCCAAAACAACCACCAGGGAAAACCATGGCTTCTTTTAAAGCTCTCTGGCAATTGCTTGCATAGCCCCACAGACCTTGTTGCTCTGGGCTTTCCTGGTGCCTTCAGCCTCAAAACCAGCCTTTCTCTTTGGCACCAGGGCACGCCTCCAAAATGACCATATGTCTGGAGATTGCTGCCACGCCCAAGCAGCCACCAGGGAAAACTGGGGCTTCTTTTAAAGCTCTCTGGGAACCGCTTCCATCGTCCATCAGAGCTTGGCTATCCGTGCTTTCCTGGTGCCTTCAGCCTCAAAAGCAGCCTTTCTCACTTATTCCACGTTTGGCCTCAAATATAGCAAACGTCCCAAGATGTCTGCCACGCCCAAGCAGCCACCAGGGAAAACTGGGGCTTCTTTTAAAGCTCTCTGGGAACCGCTTCCATCGTCCATCAGAGCTTGGCTCTCCTTGCTTTCCTGGTCCCTTCAGCCTCAAAACCAGCCTTTCTCATTCATTCCACGTTTGGCCTCAAATATAGCAAACGTCCCAAGATATCTGCCACGCCCAAGCAGCCATGAGGAAATACCATGGTTTCTTTTAAAGCTCTCTGGGAACCGCTTCCATCGTCCATCAGAGCTTGGCTCTCCGTGCTTTCCTGGTGCCTTCAGCCTCAAAAGCAGCCTTTCTCACTTATTCTACATTTGGCCTCAAAAATAGCAAACATCCCAAGATTACTGCCACGCCCAAGCAGCCACGAGAGAAAACCATGGCTTCTTTTAAAGCTCTCTGCCAATTGCTTGCATAGTCCCACAGACCTTGTTGCTCTGGGCTTTCCTGGTGCCTTCAGCTTCAAAATCAGCCTTTCTCATTCGCACCAGGGCAGGCCTCCAAAATGACCATATGTCTGGAGATGGCTGCCACGCCCAAGCAGCCACCAGGGAAAACTGGGGCTTCTTTTAAAGCTCTCTGGGAACCGCTTCCATCGTCCATCAGAGATTGGCTCTCCGTGCTTTCCTGGTGCCTTCAGTGTCCAAAGCAGCCTTTCTCACTTATTCCAGGACCCCTTCAAAAATAGCAAACGTCCCAAGATGGCTGCCACGCCCAAGCAGCTACCAGGGAAAACTGGGGCTCCTTTTAAAGCTCTCTGGGAACCTTTTCCATCGTCCATCAGAGCTTGGCTCTCCGTGCTTTCCTGGTGCCTTCAGCCTCAAAAGCAGCCTTTCTCACTCATTCCACGTTTGGCCTCAAAAATAGCAAACGTCCCAAGATTGCTGCCACGCCCAAGCAGCCATGGGAGAAAACCATGGCTTCTTTTAAAGCTCTCTGGCAATTGCTTGCATAGCCCCACAGACCTTGTTGCTCTGGGCTTTCCTGGTGCCTTCAGCCTCAAAACCAGCCTTTCTCATTCGCACCAGGGCAGGCCTCCAAAATGACCATATGTCTGGAGATGGCTGCCACGCCTAAGCAGCCATGAGGAAATACCATGGGTTGTTTTAATGCTCTCTGGATACTGCTTCCATCGTCCATCAGAGCTTGGCTCTCTGTGCTTTCCTGGTGCTTTCAGCCTCAAAACCAACCTTTCTCACTTATTCCACGTTTGGCCTCAAAAATAAGAGAAATCCCAAGATGGCTGCCACGCCCAAGCAGCCACCAGGGAAAACTGGGGCTTCTTTTAAAGCTCTCTGGGAACCGCTTCCATCGTCCATCAGAGCTTGGCTCTCTGTGCTTTCCTGGTGCCTTCAGCCTCAAAACCAACCTTTGTCACTTATTCCACGTTTGGCCTCAAATATAGCAAACGTCCCAAGATGGCTGCAATGCCCAAGCAGCCACCAGGGAAAACTGGGACTTCTTTTAAAGCTCTCTGGGAACCGCTTCCATCGTCCATCAGAGCTTGGCTCTCTGTGCTTTCCTGGTGCCTTCAGCCATAAAACCAGCCTTTCTCACTTATTCCAGGACCCCCTTCAAAAATACCAAATGTCTGGAGATGGCTGCCACGCCCAAGCAGCCATGAGGAAATACCATGGCTTGTTCTAAAGCTCTCTGGGAACTGCTTCCATCGTCCATCAGAGCTTGGCTCTCTGTGCTTTCCTGGTGCCTTCAGCCATAAAACCAGCCTTTCTCACTTATTCCAGGACCCCCTGCAAAAATAGCAAAAGTACCGTGATGGCTGCAACGCCCAGGCAGCCACGAGGAAATATCATGGCTTGTTTTAAAGCTCTCTGGGAAGCGCTTCCATCGTCCATCAGAGCTTGGCTCTGCGTGCTTTCCTGGTGCCTTCAGCCTCAAAACCAACCTTTCTCACTCATTCCACGTTTGGACTCAAAAATCGCAAACGTCCCAAGATGGCTGCCACGCCCAAGTAAACATGAGAGAAAAACCATGCCTTCTTTTAAAGCTCTCTGGCAATTGCTTGCATAGCCCCACAGACCTTGTTGCTCTGGCCTTTCCTGGCACCTTCAGCTTCAAAACAATCCTCTCTCACTCGCCGCAGAGCCGACCACAAAAAATCACCCTATGATTGGAGATGTTTAGCACAAGGAAAGCCAGCTGAGAAACGTAACCAAGGAGCCACGAGGGAAAACTGTGGCTTGTTGGAAAGCTCTCTAGAAACCGCCTGCATCGCCGTAGAGACCTTAGGGCTCCGGGCTTTCCAGGCACCTTCAGCCTCAAAAGAACCCTCTCTCACTCGCCGCAGGGCCGACCACAAAAATCACCCTATGTCTGGAGATGGTTAGCACGAGGGAAGCCAGCTGAGAACCGTGCCCATGGAGCCACGAGGGAAAACTGTGGCTTGTTGGAAAGCTCTATAGAAACCGCCTGCATCGCCGCACAGACCTTGTGGCTGCGGGCTTCCCTGGCACCTTCAGCCTCAAAAGAACCATGTCTCACTCGCCCCAGGGCCGGTCACAACAATCACCATATCTCCGGAAAGAGCTGCCACAAGAGAAGCATCGTAAGACACGTACCCAAGGAGCCACAAGGGAAAACTGCGGCTTGTTGGAAAGCTCTCTAGAAACCGCTTCCATCGCCGCACAGACCTTGGGGCTGCGGGCTTTCCTGGTGCCTTCAGCCTCAAAACAACCCTGTCTCACTCGCCGCAGGAGCGGCCACAATAATCACCCTATGTCTGGAGATGGTTAGCACGAGCGAAGCCAGCTGAGAAACGTACCCAAGGAGCCACGAGGGAAAACTGTGGCTTGTTTGAAAGCTCTCTAGAAACCGCCTGCATCGCCGTAGAGACCTTGGAGCTCCGGGCTTTCCTGGCGCCTTCAGCCTCAAAACA
Source organism: Fratercula arctica (assembly GCA_947846985.1). Classification (NCBI taxonomy): domain Eukaryota; kingdom Metazoa; phylum Chordata; class Aves; order Charadriiformes; family Alcidae; genus Fratercula; species Fratercula arctica. The sequence goes on along the minus strand of CANTUZ010000027.1, from coordinate 1,178,510 downwards.
ACCCTCTCTCACTAGCCCCAGGGCCGGCCACAATAATCACCCTATGTCTGGAGATGGTTAGCATATGGGAAGCCAGCTGAGAACCGTGCCCAAGGAGCCACGAGGGAAAACTGCGGCTTGTTGGAAAGCTCTCTAGAAACAGCCTGCATCGCCGCAAAGACCTTGGGGCTGCGGGCTTCCCTGGCGGTTCAGCCTCAAAAGAAACATGTCTCACTCGCCCCAGGGCCGACCACAAAAATCACTCTATGTCTGGAGATGGTTAGCACGAGGGAAGCCAGCTGAGACATGTGCCCAAGGAACCACGAGGGAAAACTGTGGCTTGTTTGAAAGCTCTCTAGAAACCGCCTGCATCGCCGCAAAGACCTTGTGGCTCCGGGCTTTCCTGGCTCCTTCAGCAACCCTCTCTCACTCGCCCCAGGAGCGGCTAAAAAATCACCCTATGTCTGGAAATGGTTAGCACAAGGCAAGACAGCTGAGACACGTGCCCAGGGAGCCACGAGGGAAAACTGTGGCTTGTTGGAAAGCTCTCTAGAAATCGCTTCCATCGCCGCAAAGACCTTGGGGCTGCGGGCTTTCCTGGCGCCTTCAGCCTCAAAATAACCCTGTCTCACTTGCCCCAGGGCCGACCACAAAAAATCACCCTATGATTGGAGATGGTTAGCACAAGGAAAGCCAGCTGAGAAACGTACCCAAGGAGCCACGAGGGAAAACTGTGGCTTGTTGGAAAGCTCTATAGAAACCGCCTGCATCGCCGCACAGACCTTGTGGCTGCGGGCTTCCCTGGCACCTTCAGCCTCAAAAGAACCATGTCTCACTCGCCCCAGGGCCGGTCACAACAATCACCATATCTCCGGAAAGAGCTGCCACAAAGAAGCATCGTAAGACACATGCCCAAGGAGCCACAAGGGAAAACTCTGACTTGTTTGAAAGCTCTCTAGAAACCGCTTCCATCGCCGCACAGACCTTGGGGCTGCGGGCTTCCCTGGCACCTTCAGCCTCAAAAGAACCCTGTCTCACTCGCCCCAGGGCCGACCAGAAAAATAACCATATCTCCGGAAACAGCTGCAACAAGAGAAGAATCGTAAGACACGTGCCCAAGGAGCCACGAGGGAAAACTGTGGCTTCTCGGAAAGCTCTCTAGAAACCGCTTCCATCGCCGCACAGACCTTGGGGCTGCAGCCTTCCCTTTCACCGTCAGGCTCAAAAGAACCCTGTCTCACTCGCCGCAGAGCCAACCACAAATATCACCCTGTGTCTGGAGATGGTTAGCACGAGGGAAGCCAGCTGAGAAATGTACCCAAGGAGCCACGAGGGAAAACTGTGGCTTGTTTGAAAGCTCTCTAGAAACCGCCTGCATCGCCGCACAGACCTTGGGGCTCCGGGCTTTCCTGGCGCCTTCAGCCTCCAAACAACCCTCTCTCACTCGCCGCAGGGCCATTCACAACAATCACCATATCTCCGGAAAGAGCTGCCACAACAGATGCATCATCAGACACGTGCCCAAGGAGCCACGAGGGAAAACTGTGGCTTGTTTGAAAGCTCTCTAGAAACTGCTTCCATCGCCGCACAGACCTTGGGGCTCCGGGCTTTCCTGGCACCTTCAGCCTCAAAAGAACCATGTCTCACTCGCCGCAGGGCCGACCACAAAAATCACCCTATGTCTGGACATGGTTAGCAGGAGGGAAGCCAGCTGAGAAACGTGCCCGAGGAGCCACGAGGGAAAACTGTGGCTTGTTTGAAAGCTCTCTAGAAACCGCTTCCATCGCCGCAGAGACCTTGGGGCTCCGGGCTTTATTGGCACCTTCAGCCTCAAAAGAACCCCCTCTCACTCGCCCCAGGAGCGGCCACAATAATCACCCTATGTCTGGAGATGGTTAGCACGAGCGAAGCCAGCTGAGAAACGTACCCAAGGAGCCACGAGGGAAAACTGCGGCTTGTTTGAAAGCTCTCTAGAAATCGCTTCCATCGCCGCACAGACCTTGGTGCTCCGGGCTTTCCTGGCTCCTTCAGCAACCCTCTCTCACTCGCCGAAGGGCCGACCACAAAAATCACCCTATGTCTGGAGATGGTTAGCACGAGCGAAGCCAGCTGAGAAACGTGCCCAAGGAGCCACAAGGGAAAACTGCGGCTTGTTAGAATGCTCTCTAGAAACCGCTTCCATCGCCGCACAGACCTTGGGGCTCCGGGCTTTCCTGGCGCCTTCAGCCTCAAAATAACCCTGTCTCACTCGCCCCAGGGCCGGCCACAATAATCACCCTATGTCTGGAGATGGTTAGCACGAGGGAAGCCAGGTGAGAAACGTACCCAAGGAGCCACGAGGGAAAACTGTGGCTTGTTTGAAAGCTCTCTAAAACTGCTTCCAGCGCCGCACAGACCTTGGGGCTCCGGGCTTTCCTGGCGCCTTCAGCCTCAAAAGAACCATGTCTCACTCACCGCAGGACCGACCACAAAAAGTCACCCTATGATTGGAGATGGTTAGCACAAGAGAAGCCAGCTGAGAAACGTACCCAAGGAGCCACGAGGGAAAACTGTGGCTTGTTGGAAAGCTCTCTAGAAACCGCCTGCATCGCCGTAGAGACCTTGGGGCTGCGGGCTTTCCTGCCGCCTTCAGCCTCAAAACAATCATGTCTCACTCGCCCCAGGAGCGGCCACAATAATCACCCTAAGTCTGGTGATGGTTAGCACGAGGGAAGCCAGCTGAGAAACGTACCCAAGGAGCCACGAGGGAAAACTGCGGCTTGTTGGAAAGCTCTCTAGAAACCGCCTGCATCGCCGTAGAGACCTTGGGGCTGCGGGCTTTCCTGGCGCCTTCAGCCTCAAAACAACCCTGTCTCACTCGCCGCAGGAGCGGTCACAAAAATCACCCTATGTCTGGAGATGGTTAGCAGGAGGGAAGCCAGCTGAGACATGTGCCCAAGGAGCCACGAGGGAAAACTGTGGCTTGTTGGAAAGCTCTCTAGAAACCGCTTCCATCGCCGCACAGACCTTGGGGCTGCGGGCTTTCCTGGCGCCTTCAGCCTCAAATAACCATGTCTCACTCGCCCCAGGGTCCGGTCCACAATAATCACCCTATGTCTGGAGATGGTTAGCACGAGGGAAGCCAGGTGAGAAACGTACCCAAGGAGCCACGAGGGAAAACTGTGGCTTGTTTTGAAAGCTCTCTAGAAACCTGCTTCCATCGCCGCACAGACCTTGGGGCTCCGGGCTTTCCTGGCGCCTTCAGCCTCAAAACGAACCCTGTCTCACTCGCCCGCAGGAGCCGACCACAAAAAGTCACCCTATGATCTGGAGATGGTTAGCACAAGAGAAGCCAGCTGAGAAACGTACCCAAGGAGCCACGAGGGAAAACTGTGGCTTGTTGGAAAGCTCTCTAGAAACCGCCTGCATCGCCGTAGAGACCTTGGGGCTCCGGGCTTTCCTGCCGCCTTCAGCCTCAAAACAATCATGTCTCACTCGCCCCAGGAGCGGCCACAACAATCACCCTATGTCTGGAGATGGTTAGCACGAGGGAAGCCAGCTGAGAAACGTACCCAAGGAGCCACGAGGGAAAACTGGGGCTTGTTGGAAAGCTCTCTAGAAACCGCTTGCATGGCCGCACAGACCTTGGGCTGCGGGCTTTCCTGGCGCCTTCAGCCTCAAAACAACACTGTCGCACTCGCCGCAGGAGCGGTCACAAAAATCACCCTATGTCTGGAGATGGTTAGCAGGAGGGAAGCCAGCTGAGACATGTGCCCAAGGAGCCACGAGGGAAAACTGTGGCTTGTTGGAAAGCTCTCTAGAAACCGCTTCCATCGCCGCACAGACCTTGGGGCTGCGGGCTTCCCTTTCACCTTCAGCCTCCAAAGAACCCTGTCTCACTGGCCCCAGGAGCGGCCACAATAATCACCCTCTGTCTGGAGATGGTTAGCACGAGGGAAGCCAGCTGAGAAACGTACCCAAGGAGCCACGAGGGAAAACTGTGGCTTGTTTGAAAGCTCTCTAGAAACCGCTTGCATCGCCGTAGAGACCTTGGGGCTCCGGGCTTTCCTGGCGCCTTCAGCCTCAAAACAACCCTCTCTCACTCGCCCCAGGAGCGGCCACAATAATCACCCTATGTCTGGAGATGGTTAGCACGAGGGAAGCCAGCTGAGAAATGTACCCAAGGAGCCACAAGGGAAAACTGTGCCTTGTTGGAAAGCTCTCTAGAAACTGCTTGCATCGCCGCAGAGACCTTGGGGCTCCGGGCTTTCCTGGCGCCTTCAGCCTCAAAGCAACCCTGTCTCACTCGCCCAGGGACGGCCACAATAATCACCCTATGTCTGGAGATGGTTAGCACGAGGGAAGCCAGCTGAGAAACGTACCCAAGGAGCCACGAGGGAAAACTGTGGCTTGTTGGAAAGCTCTCTAGAAACCGCTTCCATCGACGCACAGACCTTGGGGCTGCGGGCTTTCCTGGCGCCTTCAGCCTCAAACACTCTTCTCACTCGCCCCAGGAGCGGCCACAATAATCACCTTATGTCTGGAGATGGTTAGCACGAGGGAAGCCATCTGTAGACACGTGCCCAGGAGCCACGAGGGAAAACTGCTGTCTTGTTTGAAAGCTCTCTAGAAACCGCTTGCATCGCCGATGAGACCTTGGGGCTCCGGGCTTTCCTGGCGCCTACAGCAACCCTCTCTCACTCGCCCCAGGAGCGGCCACAATAATCACCCTATGTCTGGAGATGGTTAGCACGAGCGAAGCCAGCTGAGACACGTGCCCAAGGAGCCACGAGGGAAAACTGTGGCTTGTTGGAAAGCTCTCTAGAAACCGCCTGCATCGCCGTAGAGACCTTGGGGCTCCGGGCTTTCCTGGCGCCTTCAGCCTCAAAACAACCCTGTCTCACTCGCCGCAGGGCCGACCACAAAAATCACCCTATGTCTGGAGATGGTTAGCAGGAGGGAAGCCAGCTGAGACATGTGCCCAAGGAGCCACGAGGGAAAACTGTGGCTTGTTGGAAAGCTCTCTAGAAACCGCTTCCATCGCCGCACAGACCTTGGGGCTGCGGGCTTTCCTGGCGCCTTCAGCCTCAAAATAACCCTGTCTCACTCGCCCCAGGGCCGGCCACAATAATCACCCTATGTCTGGAGATGGTTAGCACGAGGGAAGCCAGGTGAGAAACGTACCCAAGGAGCCACGAGGGAAAACTGTGGCTTGTTTGAAAGCTCTCTAAAACTGCTTCCACCGCCGCACAGACCTTGGGGCTCTGGGCTTTCCTGGCGCCTTCAGCCTCAAAAGAACCATGTCTCACTCACCGCAGGACCGACCACAAAAAGTCACCCTATGATTGGAGATGGTTAGCACAAGAGAAGCCAGCTGAGAAACGTACCCAAGGAGCCACGAGGGAAAACTGTGGCTTGTTGGAAAGCTCTCTAGAAACCGCCTGCATCGCCGTAGAGACCTTGGGGCTGCGGGCTTTCCTGCCACCTTCAGCCTCAAAACAATCATGTCTCACTCGCCCCAGGAGCGCCCACAATAATCACCCTAAGTCTGGTGATGGTTAGCACGAGGGAAGCCAGCTGAGAAACGTACCCAAGGAGCCACGAGGGAAAACTGCGGCTTGTTGGAAAGCTCTCTAGAAACCGCTTGCATGGCCGCACAGACCTTGGGGCTGCGGGCTTTCCTGGCGCCTTCAGCCTCAAAACAACCCTGTCGCACTCGCCGCAGGAGCGGTCACAAAAATCACCCTATGTCTGGAGATGGTTAGCAGGAGGGAAGCCAGCTGAGACACGTGCCCAAGGAGCCACGAGGGAAAACTGTGGCTTGTTGGAAAGCTCTCTAGAAACCGCTTCCATCGCCGCACAGACCTTGGGGCTGCGGGCTTTCCTGGCGCCTTCAGCCTCAAAATAACCCTGTCTCACTCGCCCCAGGGTCGGCCACAATAATCACCCTATGTCTGGAGATGGTTAGCACGAGGGAAGCCAGGTGAGAAACGTACCCAAGGAGCCACGAGGGAAAACTGTGGCTTGTTTGAAAGCTCTCTAAAACTGCTTCCACCGCCGCACAGACCTTGGGGCTCCGGGCTTTCCTGGCGCCTTCAGCCTCAAAAGAACCATGTCTCACTCACCGCAGGACCGACCACAAAAAGTCACCCTATGATTGGAGATGGTTAGCACAAGAGAAGCCAGCTGAGAAACGTACCCAAGGAGCCACGAGGGAAAACTGTGGCTTGTTGGAAAGCTCTCTAGAAACCGCCTGCATCGCCGTAGAGACCTTGGGGCTCCGGGCTTTCCTGCCGCCTTCAGCCTCAAAACAATCATGTCTCACTCGCCCCAGGAGCGGCCACAACAATCACCCTATGTCTGGAGATGGTTAGCACGAGGGAAGCCAGCTGAGAAACGTACCCAAGGAGCCACGAGGGAAAACTGGGGCTTGTTGGAAAGCTCTCTAGAAACCGCTTGCATGGCCGCACAGACCTTGGGGCTGCGGGCTTTCCTGGCGCCTTCAGCCTCAAAACAACCCTGTCGCACTCGCCGCAGGAGCGGTCACAAAAATCACCCTATGTCTGGAGATGGTTAGCACGAGGGAAGCCAGCTGAGACATGTGCCCAAGGAGCCACGAGGGAAAACTGTGGCTTGTTGGAAAGCTCTCTAGAAACCGCTTCCATCGCCGCACAGACCTTGGGGCTGCGAGCTTCCCTTTCACCTTCAGCCTCCAAAGAACCCTGTCTCACTGGCCCCAGGAGCGGCCACAATAATCACCCTCTGTCTGGAGATGGTTAGCACGAGGGAAGCCAGCTGAGAAACGTACCCAAGGAGCCACGAGGGAAAACTGTGGCTTGTTTGAAAGCTCTCTAGAAACCGCTTGCATGGCCGCACAGACCTTGGGGCTCCGGGCTTTCCTGGCGCCTTCAGCCTCAAAAGAACCCTCTCTCACTCGCCCCAGGGCCGACCACAAAAATCACTCTATGTCTGGAGATGGTTAGCATATGGGAAGCCAGCTGAGATATGTGCCCAAGGAGCCATGAGGGAAAACTGTGGCTTGTTGGAAAGCTCTCTAGAAACTGCTTGTATCGCCGTAGAGACCTTGGGGCTCCGGGCTTTCCTGGTGCCTTCAGCCTCAAAGAACCCTCTCTCATTCGCCGCAGGGCCAACCAGAAAAAATCACCCTATGATTGGAGATGGTTAGCACAAGGGAAGCCAGCTGATAAACGTACCCAAGGAGCCACGAGGGAAAACTGTGGCTTGTTGGAAAGCTCTCTAGAAACCGCTTCCATCGCCGTACAGACCTTGGGGCTGCGGGCTTTCCTGGCTCCTTCAGCAACCCTCTCTCACTCGCCCCAGGAGCGGCCAAAAAATCACCCTATGTCTGGAGATGGTTAGCACGAGGGAAGCCACCTTAGACACGTGCCCAGGGAGCCACGAGGGAAAACTGTGTCTTGTTTGGAAGCTCTCTAGAAACCGCTTGATCGCCGAAGAGACCTTGGGGCTCCGGGCTTTCCTGGCTCCTTCAGCAACCCTCTCTCACTCGCCCCAGGAGCGGCCAAAAAATCACCCTATGTCTGGAGATGGTTAGCACGAGCGAAGCCAGCTGAGACACGTGCCCAAGGAGCCACGAGGGAAAACTGTGGCTTGTTGTAAAGCTCTCTAGAAACCGCCTGCATCGCCGCACAGACCTTAGGGCTGCAGGCTTCCCTGGCGGTTCAGCCTCAAAAGAAACATGTCTCACTTGCCGCAGGGCCGGTCACAACAATCACCATATGTCCGGAAAGAGCTGCCACAAGAGAAGCATCGTAAGACACGTGCCCAAGGAGCCACAAGGGAAAACTGCAGCTTGTTTGAAAGCTCTCTAGAAACCGCTTCCATCGCCGCACAGACCTTGGGGCTCCGGGCTTTCCTGGCGCCTTCAGCCTCAAAACAACCCTCTCTCACTCGCCCCAGGAACGGCCACAATAATCACGCTATGTCTGCAGATGGTTAGCACGAGGGAAGCCAGCTGAGACACGTGCCCAAGGAGCCACGAGGGAAAAACTGTGGCTTGTTTGAAAGCTCTCTAGAAACCGCTTCCATCGCCGCACAGACCTTGGGGCTCCGGGCTTTCCTGGCGCCTTCAGCCTCAAAACAACCATGTCTCACTCGCCCCAGGGCCGGCCACAAAAATAACCATATGTCCGGAGAAGGTTAGCACAAGAGGAAGCCAGGTGAGACACGTGCCCAAGGAGCCACAAGGGAAAACTGTGGCTTGTTGGAAAGCTCTCTAGAAACCGCTTGCATCGCCGCACAGACCTTGGGGCTCCGGGCTTTCCTGGCACCTTCAGCCTCAAAACAACCCTGTCTCACTCGCCGCAGGGACCGGCCACAACAATCACCTATGTCCGGAAACAGCTGCCACAAGGGAAGCATCGTAAGACACGTGCCCAAGGAGCCACGAAGGAAAACTGTGGCTTGTTGGAAAGCTCTCTAGAAACCGCTTGCATCGCCGTAGAGACCATGGGGCTCCGGGCTTTCCTGGCGCCTTCAGCCTCCAAGCAACCCTCTCTCAGTCGCCGCAGGGCCGACCACAAAAATCACCCTATGTCTGGAGATGGTTAGCACGAGGGAAGCCACCTGAGAAACGTACCCAAGGAGCCACGAGGGAAAACTGTGCCTTGTTTGAAAGCTCTCTAGAAACCGCCTGCACCGCTGTAGAGACCTTGGGGCTCCGGGCTTTCCTGGCGCCTTCAGCCTCAAAACAACCCTGTCTCACTCGCCCCAGGGCCGGCTACAATAATCACCCTCTGTCTGCAGATGGATAGCACGAGGGAAGCCAGCTGAGACACGTGCCCAAGGAGCCACGAGGGAAACTGTGGCTTGTTTGAAAGCTCTCTAGAAACCGCTTGCATCGCCGTAGAGACCTTGGGGCTCCGGGCTTTCCTGCCGCCTTCAGCAACCCTCTCTCACTCGCCCGAGGAGCGGCCACAATAATCACCCTCTGTCTGCAGATGGTTAGCACGAGGGAAGCCAGCTGAGACACGTGCCCAAGGAGCCACGAGGGAAAACTGTGGCTTGTTGTAAAGCTCTCTAGAAATCGCTTGCATCGCCGTAGAGACCTTGGGGCTGCGGGCTTTCGTGGTGCCTTCAGCCTCAAAACAACCCTGTCTCACTCGCCCAGGGCTGGCCACAATAATCAGCCTATGTCTGGGGATGGTTAGCACGAGGAAAGCCAGCTGAGACGCGTACCCAAGGAGCCACGAGGGTAAACTGTGGCTTGTTTGAAAGCTCTCTAGAAACTGCTTCCATCGCCACACAGATCTTGGGGATCCGGGCTTTCCTGGCGCCTTCAGCCTCAAAACAACCCTGTCTCACTCGCCGCAGGAGCGGCCACAATAATCACCCTATGTCTGGAGATGTATAGCACGAGGGAAGCCAGCTTAGACACGTGCCCAAGGAGCCACGAGGGAAAACTGTGGCTTATTTGGAAGCTCTCTAGAAACCTCTTCCATCGCCGCACAGGTCTTGGGGCTACGGGCTTTCCTGGTGCCTTCAGCCTCAAAACAACCCTCTCTCACTCGCCCCAGGGCTGTTCACAACAATCACCATATGTCCGGAAAGAGCTGCCACAAGAGAAGCATCGTAAGACACGTGCCCAAGGAGCCACAAGGGAAAACTGCGGCTTGTTGGAAAGCTCTCTAGAAACCGCTTCCATCGCCGCACAGATCTTGGGGCTGCGAGCTTTCCTGGTGCCTTCAGCCTCAAAAGAACCATGTCTCACTCGCCCCAGGGCCGGTCACAAAAATCACCCTATGTCTGGAGATGGTTAGGACGAGGGAAGCCAGGTGAGAAACGTACCGAAGGAGCCACGAGGGAAAACTGTGGCTTCTTGGAAAGCTCTCTAGAAACCGCTTCCATCGCCGCACAGACCTTGGGGCTCCGGGCTTTCCTGGCGCCTTCAGCCTCAAAACAACCCTCTCTCACTCGCCGTAGGGCCGACAACAAAAATCACCCTATGTCTGGAGATGGTTAGCACAAGGGAAGCCAGCTGAGACATGTGCCCAAGGAGCCATGAGGGAAAACTGTGGCTTGTTTGAAAGCTCTCTAGAAACCGCTTCCATCGCCGCAGCAGACCTTGGGGCTCCGGGCTTTCCTGGCACCTTCAGCCTCAAACGAACCCTGTCTCACTCGCCCCAGGCACAGGCCACAATAATCACCCTATGTCTGGAGATGGTTAGCACGAGGAAGCCAGCTGAGAACGTACCCAAGGAGCCACGAGGGAAAACTGTGGCTTGTTTGAAAGCTCTCTAGAAACTGCTTCCATCGCCGCACAGACCTTGGGCTCCGGGCTTTCCTGGCGCCTTCAGCCTCAAAAGAACCATGTCTCACTCGCCCGCAGGGCCGGTTCGACAACAAGTCACCCATATGATTCCGGAAGATGGCTTAGCCACAACGAGAATGCCATCATCGAGAACGTACCCAAGGAGCCACAAGGGAAAACTGCTAGCTTGTTGGAAAGCTCTCTAGAAACCGCCTGCCATCGCCGTAGAGGACCTTGGGGCTGCGGGCTTTCACTGCCGCCTTCAGCTCAAAACAATCCTGTCTCACTCGCCCCAGCGACGCTGCCACAATAATCACACTATGTCCTGGAGAAGGTTAGCACGAGCGAAAGCCAGCTGAGACATGGCCTAAGGAGCCACGAGGGAAACTGTGGCTTGTTAGAAAGCTCTCTAGAAACGCTTCCATCGCCGCACAGACATTGGGGCTGCGGGCTTCCCTGGCACCTTCAGCCTCAAAGAACCATGTCTCACTCGCCCAGGGGCCGGTCACAACAATCACCCTATGTCTGGAGATGGTTAGCACAAGGGAAGCCAGCTGAGAAACGTACCCAAGGAGCACGAGGGAAAACTGTGGCTTGTTTGAAAGCTCTCTAGAAACCGCTTGCATGGGCCGCCACAGACCTTGGGGGCTGCGGGCTTTCCTGGCACCTCCAGCCTCAAAACAACCCTGTCTCACTCGCCGCATGGAAGGCGGTCACCAAAGTCACACTATGTCTGGAGATGGTTAGCAACGAGCGAAGCCAGCTGAGAAAACGTACCCAAGGAGTCGACGAGGGCCTTGACATTAACTGTGGTCTTGTTTGAAAGCTCTCTAGATAAACCGCCTGCCAATCGCTGTAGAGACCTTGGGGCTCAAGGCTTTCCTGGCTGCCTTCAGCCTCAAAACAACCCTTTCCTCACTGGCCACAGGAGCTGGCCACTAATAATCACCCTCCTGTACTGGAGCATGGTTAGCACGAGGGGAAGCCAGCTGAGAAACGTACCCAAGGAGCCACGAGGGAAAACTGTGGCTTGTTGGAAAGCTCTCTAGAAATCGCTTCCATCGATGTACAGACCTTGGGGCTCCGGGCTTTCCTGGCGCCTTCACCCTCAAAGAACCCTCTCTCACTCGCCCCAGGGCCGACCACAAAAATCAGTCTATGTCTGGAGATGGTTAGCATATGGGAAGACAGCTGAGATATGTGCCCAAGGAGCCACGAGGGAAAACTGTGGCTTGTTGGAAAGCTCTCTAGAAACCGCTTGTATCGCCGTAGAGACCCTTGGGCTCCGGGCTTTCCTGGTGCCCTTCACCTCAAAGAAACCCTCTCTCATTCGCCGCAGGGCCGACCAGAAAAATCACCTATGATTGGAGATGGTTAGCACAAGGGAAGCCAGCTGAGAAACATACCCAAGGAGCCACGAGGGAAAACTGTGGCTTGTTGGAAAGCTCTCTAGAAACCGCTTCCATCGCCGTAGAGACCTTGGGGATCCGGGCTTTCCTGGCTCCTTCAGCAACCCTCTCTCACTCGCCCCAGGAGCGGCCAAAAAATCACCCTATGTCTGCAGATGGTTAGCACGAGGGAAGCCACCTTAGACACGTGCCCAAGGAGCCACGAGGGAAAACTGTGGCTTCTTGGAAAGCTCTCTAGAAACCGCCTGCATCGCCGCAAAGACCTTAGGGCTGCAGGCTTCCCTGGCGGTTCAGCCTCAAAAGAAACATGTCTCACTTGCCGCAGGGCGGTCACAAGAATCACCATATGTCCGGAAAGAGCTGCCACAAGAGAAGCATCGTAAGACACGTGCCCAAGGAGCCACAAGGGAAAACTGCAGCTTGTTTGAAAGCTCTCTAGAAACCGCTTCCATCGCCGCACAGACCTTGGGGCTCCGGGCTTTCCTGGCGCCTTCAGCCTCAAAACAACCCTCTCTCACTCGCCGCAGGGCCGACCACAAAAATCACCCTATGTCTGGAGATGGTTAGCACGAGGGAAGCCACCTGAGACACGTGCCCAAGGACCCACGAGGGAAAACTGTGGCTTCTTGGAAAGCTCTCTAGAAACCGCCTGCATCGCTGTAGAGACCTTGGGGCTCCGGGCTTTCCTGGCACCTTCAGCCTCAAAACAATCATGTCTCACTCGCCCCAGGGCCGACCACAAAAATCACCCTAAGTCTGGAGATGTTTAGCACGAGGGAAGCCAGATGAGAAACGTACCCAAGGAGCCACGAGGGAAAACTGTGGCTTCTTGGAAAGCTCTCTAGAAACCGCCTGCATCGCCGCAAAGACCTGGGGCTCCGGGCTTTCCTGGCGCCTTCAGCCTCAAAACAACCCTGTCTCACTCGCCCCAGGAACGGCCACAATAATCACCCTATGTCTGGAGATGGTTAGCACGAGGGAATCCAGCTGAGACACGTGCCCAAGGAGCCACGAGGGAAAACTGTGGCTTGTTGGAAAGCTCTCTAGAAAGCGCCTGCATCGCTGTAGAGACCTTGGGGCTCCGGGCTTTCCTGGCGCCTTCAGCCTCAAAACAATCATGTCTCACTCGCCGCAGGGCCGACCACAAAAATCACCCTATGTCTGGAGATGGTTAGCACGAGGGAAGCCAGCTGAGAAACGTACCCAAGGAGCCACGAGGGAAAACTGTGGCTTGTTTGAAAGCTCTCTAGAAACCGCTTCCATCGCCGCACAGACCTTGGGGCTGCGGGCTTTCCTGGCACGTTCATCCTCAAAAGAACCATGTCTCACTCGCCCCAGGGCCGACCACAAAAAATCACCCTATGTCTGGAGATGGTTAGCACGAGGGAAGCCAGCTGAGGCACGTGCCCAAGGAGCCACGAGGGAAAACTGTGGCTTGTTTGAAAGCTCTCTAGAAACCTCTTGCATCGCCGCACAGACCTTGGGGCTGCGGCCTTCCCTTTCACCTTCAGACTCAAAAGAACCATGTCTCTGTCTCCCCAGGGCCGACCAGAAAAATAACCATATATCTGGAAACAGCTGCCAAAAGAGAAGCATCGTAAGACACGTGCCCAAGGAGCCACAAGGGAAAACTGTGGCTTGTTGGAAAGCTCTCTAGAAACCGCTTCCATCGACGCACAGACCTTGGGGCTCCGGGCTTTCCTGGCACCTTCAGCCTCAAAAGAACCATGTCTCACTCGCCCCAGGAGCGGCCACAATAATCACCCTCTTTCTGCAGATGGTTAGCACGAGTAAAGCCAGCTGAGACACGTACCCAAGGAGCCACGAGGGAAAACTGTGGCTTGTTGGAAAGCTCTCTAGAAACTGCTTCCATCGCCACACAGACCTTGGGGCTCCGGGCTTTCCTGGCGCCTTCAGCCTCAAAAAAACCCTGTCTCACTCGCCCCAGGGACGGCCACAAAAATCACCCTATGTCTGCAGATGGATAGTACGAGGGAAGCCAGCTTAGACACGTGCCCAAGGAGCCACGAGGGAAAACTGTGGCTTGTTTGGAAGCTCTCTAGAAACCGCTTCCATCGCCGCACAGACCTTGGGGCTGCGGGCTTCCCTGGCACCTTCAGCCTCAAAAGAACCATGTCTCACTTGCCCCAGGGCCGACCACAAAAATCACCCTATGTCTGGAGATTGTTAGCACGAGGGAAGCCAGCTTAGACACGTACCCAAGGAGCCACGAGGGAAAACTGTGGCTTGTTTGAAAGCTCTCTAGAAACCTCTTGCATCGCCGCACAGACCTTGGGGCTGTGGCCTTCCCTTTCACCTTCAGACTCAAAAGAACCATGTCTCTGTCTCCCCAGGGCCGACCAGAAAAAATAACCATATCTCCGGAAACAGCTGCCACAAGAGAAGCATCGTAAGACACGTGCCCAAGGAGCCACGAGGGAAAACTGCGGCTTGTTGGAAAGCTCTCTAGAAAAGGCTTCCATCGCCGCACAGACCTTGGGGCTCCGGGCTTTCCTGGCACCTTCAGCCTGAAAACAAACCTGTCTCACTCGCCGCAGGACCTGTCACAACAATCACCTTATGTCCAGAAACAGCTGCCACAAGAGAAGCATCGTAAGACACGTGCCCAAGGAGCCACGAGGGAAAACTGTGGCTTGTTTGAAAGCTCTCTAGAAACCGCTTACATCGCCGTAGAGACCTTGGGGCTCCGGGCTTTCCTGGCGCCTTAAGCCTCCAAGCAACCCTCTCTCAGTCGCCGCAGGGCCGACCACAAAAATCACCCTATGTCTGGAGATGGTTAGCACGAGGGAAGCCAGCTGAGAAACGTACCCAAGGAGCCACGAGGGAAAACTGTGCCTTGTTGGAAAGCTCTCTAGAAACCGCTTCCATCGCCGCACAGACCTTGGGGCTCTGGGCTTTCCTGGCACCTTCAGCCTCAAAACAACCCTCTCTCACTCACCCCAGGAGCGGCCACAATAATCACCCTATGTCTGCAGATGGTTAGCACGAGGAAAGCCAGCTGAGACACGTACCCCAGGAGCCACGAGGGAAAACTGTGGCTTGTTGAAAAGCTCTCTAGAAAGCGCCTGCATCGCTGTAGAGACCTTGGGGCTCCGGGCTTTCCTGGCGCCTTCAGCCTCAAAACAACCCTCTCTCACTCGCCGCAGGGCCGACCACAAAAATCACCCTCTGTCTGTAGATGGTTAGCACGAGGGAAGCCAGCTGAGAAACGTACCCAAGGAGCCACGAGGGAAAACTGTGGCTTGTTTGAAAGCTCTCTAGAAACCGCTTGCATGGCCGCACAGACCTTGGAACTCCGGGCTTTCCTGGTGCCTTCAGCCTCAAAACAGCCCTCTCTCACTCGCCCCAGGGACGGCCACAAAAATCACCCTATGTCCGGAAATAGCTGCCACAACGGAAGCATCGAAAGACACGTGCCCAAGGAGCCATGAGGGAAAACTGTGGCTTGTTTGGAAGCTCTCTAGAAACCGCTTCCATCGCCGCACAGACCTTGGGGCTGCGGGCTTTCCTGGCACCTTCAGCCTCAAAAGAACCATGTCTCACTCGCCCCAGGGCCGACCACAAAAATCACCCTATGTCTGGAGATGGTTAGCACGAGGAAAGCCAGCTGAGACACGTGCCCAAGGAGCCACGAGGGAAAAATGTGGCTTGTTTGAAAGCTCTCTAGAAACCTCTTGCATCGCCGCACAGACCTTGGGGCTGCGGCCTTCCCTTTCACCTTCAGACTCAAAAGAACCATGTCTCTGTCTCCCCAGGGCCGACCAGAAAAATAACCATATCTCTGGAAACAGCTGCCAAAAGAGAAGCATCGTAAGACACGTGCCCAAGGAGCCACAAGGGAAAACTGTGGCTTGTTTGAAAGCTCTCTAGAAACCGCTTCCATCGACGCACAGACCTTGGGGCTCCGGGCTTTCCTGGCACCTTCAGCCTCAAAAGAACCATGTCTCACTCGCCCCAGGAGCGGCCACAATAATCACCCTCTTTCTGCAGATGGATAGTACGAGGGAAGCCAGCTGAGAAACGTGCCCAAGGAGCCACGAGGGAAAACTGTGGCTTGTTTGGAAGCTCTCTAGAAACCGCTTCCATCGCCGCACAGACCTTGGAGCTTCGGGCTTCCCTGGCACCTTCAGCCTCAAAAGAACCATGTCTCACTCGCCCCAGGGCCGACCACAAAAATCACCCTATGTCTGGAGATTGTTAGCACGAGGGAAGCCAGCTGAGAAACGTACCCAAGGAGCCACGAGGGAAAACTGTGGCTTTTTTGAAAGCTCTCTAGAAACCTCTTGCATCGCCGCACAGACCTTGGGGCTGCGGCCTTCCCTTTCACCTTCAGACTCAAAAGAACCATGTCTCTGTCTCCCCAGGGCCGACCAGAAAAATAACCATATCTCCGGAAAGAGCTGCCACAAGAGAAGCATCGTAAGACACGTGCCCAAGGAGCCACAAGGGAAAACTGTGCCTTGTTGGAAAGCTCTCTAGAAAAGGCTTCCATCGCCGCACAGACCTTGGGGCTCCGGGCTTTCCTGGCACCTTCAGCCTGAAAACAAACCTGTCTCACTCGCCGCAGGACCTGTCACAACAATCACCTTATGTCCAGAAACAGCTGCCACAAGAGAAGCATCGTAAGACACGTGCCCAAGGAGCCACGAGGGAAAACTGTGGCTTGTTTGAAAGCTCTCTAGAAACCGCTTGCATCGCCGTAGAGACCTTGGGGCTCCGGGCTTTCCTGGCGCCTTCAGCCTCAAAACAACCCTCTCTCAGTCGCCGCAGGGCCGACCACAAAAATCACCCTATGTCTGGAGATGGTTAGCACGAGGGAAGCCAGCTGAGAAACGTACCCAAGGAGCCACGAGGGAAAACTGTGCCTTGTTGGAAAGCTCTCTAGAAACCGCTTCCATCGCCGCACAGAGCTTGGGGCTCCGGGCTTTCCTGGCACCTTCAGCCTCAAAACAACCCTCTCTCACTCGCCCCAGGAGCGGCCACAATAATCACCCTATGTCTGCAGATGGTTAGCACGAGGAAAGCCAGCTGAGACACGTGCCCAAGGAGCCAGGAGGGAAAACTGTGGCTTGTTTGAAAGCTCTCTAGAAAGCGCCTGCATCGCTGTAGAGACCTTGGGGCTCCGGGCTTTCCTGGCGCCTTCAACCTCAAAACAATCATGTCTCACTCGCCGCAGGGCCGACCACAAAAATCACCCTAAGTCTGGAGATGGTTAGCACGAGGGAAGCCAGCTGAGAAACGTACCCAAGGAGCCACGAGGGAAAACTGTGGCTTCTTGGAAAGCTCTCTAGAAACCGCCTGCATCGCCGCACAGACCTTGGGGCTCCGGGCTTTCCTGGCGCCTTCAGCCTCAAAACAACCCTCTCTCACTCGCCCCAGGGCCGGCTACAATAATCACCCTCTGTCTGCAGATGGATAGCACGAGGGAAGCCAGCTGAGACATGTGCCCAAGGAGCCACGAGGGAAAACTGTGACTTGTTTGAAAGCTCTCTAGAAACCGCTTGCATCGCCGTAGAGACCTTGGGGCTCCGGGCTTTCCTGCCGCCTTCAGCAACCCTCTCTCACTCGCCCGAGTAGCGGCCACAATAATCACCCTCTGTCTGCAGATGGTTAGCACGAGGAAAGCCAGCTGAGACACGTACCCCAGGAGCCACGAGGGAAAACTGTGGCTTGTTGGAAAGCTCTCTAGAAAGCGCCTGCACCGCTGTAGAGACCTTGGGGCTCCGGGCTTTCCTGGCGCCTTCAGCCTCAAAACAACTCTGTCTCTGTCGCCCAAGGAGCGGCCACAGTAATCACCGTCTGTCTGCAGATGGTTAGCATATGGGAAGCCAGCTGAGACACGTACCCAAGGAGCCATGAGGGAAAACTGCGGCTTGTTTGAAAGCTCTCTAGAAACCGCTTGCATCGCCGTAGAGACCTTGGGGCTCTGGGCTTTCCTGGCTCCTTCAGCAACCCTCTCTCACTCGCCCGAGGAGCGGCCACAATAATCACCCTATGTCTGGAGATGGATAGCACGAGGAAACCCAGCTGAGACACGTGCCCAAGGAGCCACGAGGGAAAACTGTGGCTTCTTGGAAAGCTCTCTAGAAACCGCTTGCTTCGCCGTAGAGACCTTGGGGCTCCGGGCTTTCCTGGCGCCTTCAGCCTCAAAACAACCCTCTCTCACTTCCCCCAGGGCTGGCCACAATAATCACCCTATGTCTGGAGATGGTTAGCACGAGGGAAGCCAGCTGAGAAACGTACCCAAGGAGCCACGAGGGAAAACTGTGGCTTGTTGGAAAGCTCTCTAGAAACCGCTTCCATCGACGCACAGACCTTGGGGCTCCGGGCTTTCCTGGCACCTTCAGCCTGAAAACAACCCTCTCTCACTCGCCCCAGGGCCGACCACAAAAATCACCCTATGTCTGGAGATGGTTAGGACAAGGGAAGCAAGCTGAGACACTTGCCGAAGGAGCCACGAGGGAAAACTGTGGCTTGTTGGAAAGCTCTGTAGAAACCGCTTGCATCGCCGCACAGACCTTGGGGCTCCGGGCTTTCCTGCCGCCTTCAGCCTCAAAACAACCCTCTCTCACTTCCCCCAGGGCTGGCCACAATAATCACCCTATGTCTGGAGATGGTTAGCACGAGGGAAGCCAGCTGAGAAACGTACCCAAGGAGCCACGAGGGAAAACTGTGCCTTGTTGGAAAGCTCTCTAGAAACCGCTTCCATCGACGCACAGACCTTGGGGCTCCGGGCTTTCCTGGCACCTTCAGCCTGAAAACAACCCTCTCTCACTCGCCCCAGGGCCGACCACAAAAATCACCCTATGTCTGGAGATGTTTAGCATATGGGAAGCCAGCTGAGACACGTGCCCAAGGAGCCACAAGGGAAAACTGCGGCTTGTTTGAAAGCTCTCTAGAAACCGCTTCCATCGCCGCACAAACCTTGGGGCTCCGGGCTTTCCTGGCGCCTTCAGCCTCAAAACAATCATGTCTCACTCGCCCCAGGGCCGGCCACAACAATCACCCTATGTCTGGAGATGGTTAGCATATGGGAAACCAGGTGAGAAACGTACCCAAGGAGCCACGAGGGAAAACTGTGGCTTGTTGGAAAGCTCTCTAGAAACCGCTTCCATCACCGCACAGACCTTGGGGCTCCGGGCTTTCCTGCCGTCTTCAGCCTCAAAAGAACCCTCTCTCACTCGCCCCAGGGCCGACCACAAAAATCACGCTGTGTCTGGAGATGGTTAGCACGAGGGAAGCCACCTGAGACACGTGCCCAAGGAGCCACGAGGGAAAACTGTGGTTGTTTGAAAGCTCTCTAGAAACCGCCTGCATCGCCGCACAGACCTTGGGGCTGCGGGCTTCCCTGGTGCCTTCAGCCTCAAAAGAACCCTGTCTCACTCGCCCCAGGGCCGGTCACAACAATTACCATATGTCCGGAAAGAGCTGCCACAAGAGAAGCATCGTAAGACACGTGCCCAAGGAGCCACAAGGGAAAACTGCGGCTTGTTTGAAAGCTCTCTAGAAAAGGCTTTCATCGCCGCACAGACCTTGGGGCTGCGGGCTTTCCTGCTGCCTTCAGCCTCAAAGAACCCTCTCTCACTCGCCGCAGGGCCGTTCACAAAAATCACCCTATGTCTGGAGATGGTTAGCATATGGGAAGCCAGCTGAGACATGTGCCCAAGGAGCCACGACGGAAAACTGTGGCTTGTTTGAAAGCTCTCTAGAAACCGCTTGTATCGCCGTAGAGACCTTGGGGCTGCAGGCTTTCCTGGCGCCTTCAGCCTCAAAGAACCCTCTCTCACTCGCCGCAGGGCCGACCAGAAAAAATCACCCTATGATTGGAGATGGTTAGCACAAGGGAAGCCAGCTGAGAAACGTACCCAAGGAGCCACGAGGGAAAACTGTGGCTTGTTGGAAAGCTCTCTAGAAACCGCTGGCATCGCCGTAGAGACCCTGGGGCTCCGGGCTTTCTTGGCGCCTTCAGCCTGAAAACAACCCTCTCTCACTCGCCGCAGGGCCGACCACAAAAATCACCCTATGTCTCGATATGGTTAGCACGAGTGAAGCCAGGTGAGAAACGTACCCAAGGAGCCACGAGGGAAAACTGTGGCTTGTTGGAAAGCTCTCGAGAAACTGCTTCCATCGCCGCACAGACCTTGGGGCTGCGGGCTTTCCTGGTGCCTTCAGCCTCAAAACAACCCTCTCTCACTCGCCCCAGGGACGACCACAAAAATCACCCTATGTCTGGAGATGGTTAGCATATGGGAAGCCAGCTAAGACAAGTGCCCAAGGAGCCACGAGGGAAAACTGTGGCTTGTTGGAAAGCTCTCTAGAAACCGCTTCCATCGCCGCAGAGACCTTGGGGCTGCGGGCTTTCCTGGTGCCTTCAGCCTCAAAAGAACCATGTCTCACTCGCCCCAGGGACGGTCACAACAATCACCATATCTCCGGAAAGAGCTCCCACAAGAGATGCATCATCAGACACGTGCCCAAGGAGCCACGAGGGAAAACTGTGACTTGTTTGAAAGCTCTCTAGAAAAGGCTTCCATCGACGCAGAGACCTTGGGGCTGCGGGCTTTCTTGGCACCTTCAGCCTCAAAAGAACCCTGTTTCACTCGCCCCAGGGCCGGCCACAAAAATCACCCTGTGTCTGGAGATGGTTAGCACGAGGGAAGCCAGCTGAGAAACGTACCCAAGGAGCCACGAGGGAAAACTGCGGCTTGTTGGAAAGCTCTCTAGAAATCGCTTCCATCGCCGCACAGACCTTGGGGCTGCGGGCTTTCCTGGCGCCTTCAGCCTCAAAACAACCCTCTCTCACTCGCCCCAGGGCCGGCTACAAAAAATCACCCTATGATTGGAGATGGTTAGCACGAGGGAAGCCAGCTGAGACACGTGCCCAAGGAGCCACGAGGGAAAACTGTGGCTTGTTGGAAAGCTCTCTAGAAACCGCTTGCATGGCCGCAGAGACCTTAGGACTCCGGGCTTTCCTGGCACCTTCAGCCTCCAAGCAACCCTCTCTCAGTCGCCGCAGGGCCGACCACAAAAATCACGCTGTGTCTGGAGATGGTTAGCACAAGGGAAGCCACCTGAGACACGTGCCCAAGGAGCCACGAGGGAAAACTGTGGCTTGTTTGAAAGCTCTCTAGAAACCGCCTGCATCGCCGCACAGACCTTGGGGCTGCGGGCTTTCCTGCCGCCTTCAGCCTCAAAACAACCCTGTCTCACTCGCCGCAGGTCCGACCACAAAAATCACCCTATGTCTGGAGATGGTTAGCACGAGGGAAGCCAGCTGAGACACGTGCCCAAGGAGCCACGAGGGAATACTGTGGCTTGTTGGAAAGCTCTCTAGAAACCGCTTCCATCGCCGCAGAGACCTTGGGGCTGCGGGCTTTCCTGGCGCCTTCAGCCTCAAAAGAACCATGTCTCACTCGCCCCAGGGACGGTCACAACAATCACCATATCTCCGGAAGGAGCTCCCACAAGAGATGCATCATCAGACACGTGCCCAAGGAGCCACGAGGGAAAACTGTGACTTGTTTGAAAGCTCTCTAGAAAAGGCTTCGATCGACGCACAGACCTTGGGGCTGCGGGCTTTCCTGGCGCCTTCAGCCTCAAAACAATCATGTCTCACTCGCTGCAGGGCCGGCCACAACAATCACCCTATGTCTGGAGATGGTTAGCATATGGGAAACCAGGTGAGAAACGTACCCAAGGAGCCACGAGGGAAAACTGTGGCTTGTTTGAAAGCTCTCTAGAAACCGCTTCCATCACCGCACAGACCTTGGGGATCCGGGCTTTCCTGCCGTCTTCAGCCTCAAAAGAACCCTCTCTCACTCGCCCCAGGGCCGACCACAAAAATCACGCTGTGTCTGGAGATGGTTAGCACGAGGGAAGCCAGCTGAGACACGTGCCCAAGGAGCCACGAGGGAAAACTGTGGCTTGTTTGAAAGCTCTCTAGAAACCGCTTGCATCGCCGTAGAGACCTTGGGGCTCCGGGCTTTCCTGCCGCCTTCAGCCTCAAAACAATCATGTCTCACTCGCCCCAGGAGCGGCCACAATAATCACCCTATGTCTGGAGATGGTTAGCACAAGGGAAGCCAGCTGAGACACGTGCCCAGGGAGCCACGAGGGAAAACTGTGGATTGTTGGAAAGCTGTCTAGAAACCGCTTGTATCGCCGTAGAGACCTTGGGGCTCCGGGCTTTCCTGGCGCCTTCAGCCTCAAAGAACCCTATCTCAGTGGCCGCAGGGCCGACCAGAAAAAATCACCCTATGCCTGGAGATGGTTAGCACAAGGGAAGCCAGCTGAGAAACGTACCCAAGGAGCCACGAGGGAAAACTGTGGCTTGTTGGAAAGCTCTCTAGAAACCGCTTGCATCGCCGTAGAGACCTTGGGGCTCCGGGCTTTCCTGCCGCCTTCAGCCTCAAAACAACCCTCTCTCACTCGCCCCAGGAGCGGCCACAATAATCACCATATGTCTGGAGAAGGTTAGCAAGAGCGAAGCCAGCTGAGAAACGTACCCAAGGAGCCACGAGGGAAAACTGTGGCTTGTTGGAAAGCTCTCTAGAAACCGCTTGCATGGCCGCACAGACCTTGGGGCTCCGGGCTTTCCTGGCGCCTTCAGCCTCAAAACAACCCTGTCTCACTCGCCCCAGGGCTGGCCACAATAATCACCCTATGTCTGCAGATGGTTAGCACGAGGGAAGCCAGCTGAGAAACGTACCCAAGGAGCCACGAGGGAAAACTGCGGCTTGTTGGAAAGCTCTCTAGAAATCGCTTCCATCGCCGCACAGACCTTGGGGCTGCGGGCTTTCCTGGCGCCTTCAGCCTCAAAACAACCCTGTCTCACTCGCTGCAGGGCCGACCACAAAAAATCACCCTATGATTGGAGATGGTTAGCACAAGGGAAGCCAGCTGAGACACGTGCCCAAGGAGCCACGAGGGAAAACTGTGGCTTGTTGGAAAGCTCTCTAGAAACCGCTTGCATGGCCGCACAGACCTTGGGGCTGCGGGCTTTCCTGGCGCCTTCAGCCTCAAAGAACCCTCTCTCACTCGCCCCAGGGCCGACCACAAAAATCACCCTATGTCTGGAGATGGTTAGCATATGGGAAGCCAGCTGAGATATCTGCCCAAGGAGCTACGAGGGAAAACTGTGGCTTGTTTGAAAGCTCTCTAGAAACCGCTTGCATGGCCGCACCGACCTTGGGGCTGCGGGCTTTCCTGGTGCCTTCAGCCTCAAAACAACCCTGTCTCACTGGCCCCAGGGCCGGCCACAAAAATCACCCTATGTCTCGAAATGGTTAGCATATGGGAAACCAGGTGAGAATCGTACCCAAGGAGCCACGAGGGAAAACTGTGGCTTGTTTGAAAGCTCTCTAGAAACCGCTTCCATCGCCGCACAGACCTTGGGGCTCCGGGCTTTCCTGGCGCCTTCAGCCTCAAAACAACCCTCTCTCACTCGCCGCAGGGCCGACCACAAAAATCACGCTGTGTCTGGAGATGGTTAGCACAAGGGAAGCCAGCTGAGACACGTGCCCAAGGAGCCACGAGGGAAAACTGTGGCTTGTTTGAAAGCTCTCTAGAAACCGCCTGCATCGCCGCACAGACCTTGGGGCTGCGGGCTTCCCTGGTGCCTTCAGCCTCAAAAGAACCATGTCTCACTCGCCCCACGGCCGGTCACAACAATCACCATATGTCCGGAAAGAGCTGCCACAAGAGAAGCATCGTAAGACACGTGCCCAAGGAGCCACGAGGGAAAACTGTGGCTTGTTTGAAAGCTCTCTAGAAAAGGCTTCCATCGACGCACAGACCTTGGGGTTGCGGGCTTTCTTGGCACCTTCAGCCTCAAAAGAACCCTGTCTCACTCGCCCCAGGGCCGGCCAGAAAAATCACCCTATGTCTGGAGATGGTTAGCACGAGCGAAGCCAGCTGAGAAACGTGCCCAAGGAGCCACGAGGGAAAACTGTGGATTGTTGGAAATCTCTCTAGAAAAGGCTTCCATCGACGCACAGACCTTGGGTCTGCGGGCTTTCCTGGCGCCTTCTGGCTCAAAAAAACCCTGTCTCACTCGCCGCAGGGCCGACCAGAAAAAATCACCCTATGTCTGGAGATGGTTAGCACGAGGGAAGCCAGCTGAGAAACGTACCCAAGGAGCCACGAGGGAAAACTGTGGCTTGTTGGAAAGCTCTCTAGAAACCGCTTGCATGGCCGCAGAGACCTTGGGGCTCCGGGCTTTCCTGCCGCCTTCAGCCTCAAAACAACCCTCTCTCACTCGCCGCAGGGCCGACCACAAAAATCACCCTATGTCTGGAGATGGTTAACACAAGGGAAGCCAGCTGAGACACGTGCCCAAGGAGCCACGAGGGAAAACTGTGGCTTGTTTGAAAGCTCTCTAGAAACCGCCTGCATCGCCGCAAAGACCTTGGGGCTGCGGGCTTCCCTGGCGCCTTCAGCCTCAAAAGAACCATGTCTCACTCGGCCCAGGGCCGGTCACAACAATCACCATATGTCCGGAAAGAGCTGCCACAACAGAAGCATCGTAAGACACGTGCCCAAGGAGACACAAGGGAAAACTGCGGCTTGTTGGAAAGCTCTCTAGAAACCGCTTCCATCGCCGTAGAGACCTTGGGGCTCCGGTCTTTCCTGGCGCCTTCAGCCTCAAAACAACCCTCTCTCACTCGCCCCAGGAGCGGCCACAATAATCACCCGCTGTCTGCAGATGGTTAGGACGAGGGAAGCCAGCTGAGAAACGTACCCAAGGAGCCACGAGGGAAAACTGTGGCTTGTTTGAAAGCTCTCTAGAAACCGCTTGCATGGCTGCACAGACCTTGGGGCTCCGGGCTTTCCTGGCACCTTCAGCCTCAAAACAACCCTCTCTCACTCGCCCCAGGGCCGGCCACCGAAATCACCATATGGCCGGAGACGGTTAGCACGAGGGAAGCCAGCTGAGACACGTGCCCAAGGAGGCACGAGGGAAAACTGTGGCTTGTTTGAAAGCTCTCTAGAAACCGCTTGCATTGCCACAGAGAACTTGGGACTCCGGGCTTTCCTGGCACCTTCAGCCTCAAAACAAGGCTGTCTCACTCGCCCCAGGGACGGCCACAGAAATGACCATATGGCCGGAAACAGCTGCCACAAGGGAAGCATCGTAAGACACGTGCCCGAGGAGGCACGAGGGAAAACTGTGGCTTGTTTGAAAGCTCTCTAGAAACCGCTTGCTTGGCCACATAGACCTTGGGGCTCCGGGCTTTCCTGGCACCTTCAGCCTCAAAACAACCCTCTCTCACTCACCCCAGGGCCGGCCACCGAAATAACCCTATGTCCGGAGACGGTTAGCACGAGGGAAGCATCGTAAGACACGTGCCCAAGGAGGCACGAGGGAAAACTGTGGCTTGTTTGAAAGCTCTCTAGAAACCGCTTGCATGGCCTCAGAGACCTTGGGGCTCCAGGCTTTCCTGGCACCTTCAGCCTGAAAACAAACCTGTCTCACTCGCCCCAGGGCCGGCCACAAAAATCACCCTGTGTCCGGAGATGGTTACCACGAGGGAAGCCAGCTGAGACAAGTGCCCAAGGAGGCACGAGGGAAAACTGTGGCTTGTTTGAATGCTCTCGAGAAACCGCTTGCATGGCCGCAGAGACCTTAGGGCTCCGGGCTTTCCTGGCGCCTTCAGCCTCAAAACAACCCTGTCTCACTCGCCCCAGGGCCGACCACATAAATAACCTTATGTCCTGAGACGGTTAGCACGAGGGAAGCCAGCTGAGACACGTGCCCAAGGAGGCACGAGGGAAAACTGTGGCTTGTTTGAAAGCTCTCTAGAAACAGCTTGCATGGCCGCAGAGACCTTGGGGCTCCGGGCTTTCCTGGCGCCTTCAGCCTCAAAACAAGCCTGTCTCACGCGCCCCAGGGCCGGCCACAGAAATGACCATATGGCCGGAAACAGCTGCCACAAGGGAAGCATCGTAAGACACGTGCCCAAGGAGCCATGAGGGAAAACTGTGGCTTGTTTGAAAGCTCTCTAGAAACCGCTTGCATGGCTGCACAGACCTTGGGGCTCCGGCCATTCCTGCTGCCTTCAATCTCAAAACAGCCCTGTCTCACTCGCCCCAGGGACTGCCACAAAAATCACCCTATGTCCGGAGATGGTTAGCACAAGGGAAGCCAGCTGAGACACGTGCCCAAGGAGGCACGAGGGAAAACTGTGGCTTGTTTGAAAGCTCTCTAGAAACCGCTTGCTTGGCCACATAGACCTTGGGGCTCCGGGCTTTCCTGCTGCCTTCAGCCTCAAAACAGTCGTGTCTCACTTGCCCCAGGGACGGCCACAGAAATAACCTTATGTCCAGAGACGGTTAGCACGAGGGAAGCATCGTAAGACACGTGCCCAAGGAGGCACGAGGGAAAACTGTGGCTTGTTTGAAAGCTCTCTAGAAACCGCTTGCTTGGCCACATAGACCTTGGGGCTCCGGGCTTTCCTGCTGCCTTCAATCTCAAAACAGTCGTGTCTCACTTGCCCCAGGGACGGCCACAAAAATCACCCTGTGTCCGGAGATGGTTACCACGAGGGAAGCCAGCTGAGACAAGTGCCCAAGGAGGCACGAGGGAAAACTGTGGCTTGTTTGAAAGCTCTCTAGAAACCACTTGCATGGCCACATAGACCTTGGGGCTCCGGGCTTTCCTGGCACCTTCAGCCTCAAAACAAGGCTGTCTCACTCGCCTGAGGGACAGCCACAGAAATGACCTTATGTCCAGAGATGGTTAGCACGAGGGAAGCCAGCTGAGACACGTGCCCAAGGAGGCACGAGGGAAAACTGTGGCTTGTTTGAAAGCTCTCTAGAAACCGCTTGCATGGCTGCACAGACCTTGGGGCTCCGGGCTTTCCTGGCACCTTCAGCCTCAAAACAACCCTCTCTCACTCGCCCCAGGGCCGGCCACAAAAATCACCCTATGTCCGGAGACGGTTAGCACGAGGGAAGCCAGCTGAGACACGTGCCCAAGGAGCCACGAGGGAAAACTGTGGCTTGTTTGAAAGCTCTCTAGAAACCGCTTGCATGCCGCACAAGACCTTGGGGCTCCGGGCTTTCCTGGCGCCTTCAGCCTCAAAACAACCCTGTCTCACTCGCCCCAGGGACGGCCACAAAAATCACCCTATGTCCGGAGACGGTTACCACAAGGGAAGCCAGCTGAGACACGTGCCCAAGGAGGCACGAGGGAAAACTGTGGCTTGTTTGAAAGCTCTCTAGAAACCGCTTGCATCGCCACACAGACCTTGGGGCTCCGGGCTTTCCTGGCGCCTTCAGCCTCAAAACAAGCCTGTCTCACTCGCCCCAGGGCCGGCCACAGAAATCACCCTATGTCCGGAGATGGTTAGCACGAGGGAAGCCAGCTGAGACACGTGCCCAAGGAGCCACGAGGGAAAACTGTGGCTTGTTTGAAAGCTCTCTAGAAACCGCTTGCATCGCCGCACAGACCTTGGGGCTCCGGGCTTTCCTGGCACCTTCAGCCTCAAAACAACCCTGTCTCACTCGCCCCAGGGACGGCCACAAAAATCACCCTATGTCCGGAGACGGTTAGCACGAGGGAAGCCAGCTGAGACACGTGCCCAAGGAGCCACGAGGGAAAACTGTGGCTTGTTTGAAAGCTCTCTAGAAACCGCTTGCATGGCCGCACAGACCTTGGGGCTCCGGGCTTTCCTGGCGCCTTCAGCCTCAAAACAACCCTCTCTCACTCGCCCCAGGGACGGCCACAAAAATCACCCTATGTCCGGAGACGGTTAGCACGAGGGAAGCCAGCTGAGACACGTGCCCAAGGAGCCACGAGGGAAAACTGTGGCTTGTTTGAAAGCTCTCTAGAAACGCTTGCATGGCTGCAGAGACCTGGGGGCTCCGGGCTTCCCTGGCACCTTCAGCCTCAAAACAACCCTCTCTCACTCGCCCAGGGCACGGCCACCGAAATCACCCTATGTCCTGGAGACGGTTAGCCGAGGGAAGCCAGCTGGACCACGTGCCCAAGGATGGCACGAGGGAAAACTGTGGCTTGTTTGAAAGCTCTCTAGAAACCGCTTGCATTGCCACAGAGAACTTGGGGCTGCGGGCTTTCCTGGCGCCCTCAGCCTCAAAACAACCCTCTCTCACTCGCCCCAGGGACGGCCACCGAAATCACCCTATGTCCGGAGACGGTTAGCACGAGGGAAGCCAGCTGAGACATGTGCCCAAGGAGGCACGAGGGAAAACTGTGGCTTGTTTGAAAGCTCTCTAGAAACTGCTTCCATCGCCGCAGAGACCTTGGGGCTCCGGGCTTTCCTGGCACCTTCAGCCTCAAAACAACCCTCTCTCACTCGCCCCAGGGCCGGCCACCGAAATCACCCTATGTCCGGAGACGGTCAGCACGAGGGAAGCCAGCTGAGACACCTGCCCAAGTAGGCACGAGGGAAAAACTGTGGCTGTTTGAAAGCTCTCTAGAAACCGCTTGCATTGCCACAGAGAACTTGGGACTCCGGGCTTTCCTGGCGCCCTCAGCCTCAAAACAACACTCTCTCACTCGCCCCAGGGACGGCCACCGAAATCACCCTATGTCCAGAGACGGTTAGCACGAGGGAAGCCAGCTGAGACATGTGCCCAAGGAGGCACGAGGGAAAACTGTGGCTTGTTTGAAAGCTCTCTAGAAACCGCTTGCATGGCCGCAGAGACCTTAGGGCTCCGGGCTTTCCTGGCACCTTCAGCCTCCAAACAACCCTCTCTCACTCGCCCCAGGGCCGGCCACCGAAATCACCCTATGTCCGGAGACGGTTAGCACGAGGGAAGCATCGTAAGACACGTGCCCAAGGAGGCACGAGGGAAAACTGTGGCTTGTTTGAAAGCTCTCTAGAAACCGCTTGCATGGCCACATAGACCTTGGGGCTCCGGGCTTTCCTGGTGCCTTCAGCCTCAAAACAGTCGTGTCTCACTTGCCCCAGGGACGGCCATAAAAATCACCCTGTGTCCGGAGATGGTTACCACGAGGGAAGCCAGCTGAGACAAGTGCCCAAGGAGGCACGAGGGAAAACTGTGGCTTGTTTGAAAGCTCTCTAGAAACCGCTTGCTTGGCCACACAGACCTTGGGACTCCGGGCTTTCCTGGCGCCTTCAGCCTCAAAAGAACCCTCTCTCACTCGCCCCAGGGCCGACCACAAAAATAACTCTATGTCTGGAGATGGTTAGCACGAGGGAAGCCAGCTGAGACACGTGCCCAAGGAGCCACAAGGGAAAACTGCGGCTTGTTTGAAAGCTCTCTAGAAACCGCTTGCATCGCCGCACAGACCTTGGGCTCCGGGCTTTCCTGGCGCCTTCAGCCTCAAAACAACCCTCTCTCACTCGCCCCAGGAGCGGCCACAATAATCACCCTATGTCTGGAGATGGTTAGCACGAGCGAAGCCAGCTGAGAAACGTGCCCAAGGAGCCACGAGGGAAAACTGCGGCTTGTTGGAAAGCTCTCTAGAAATCGCTTCCATCGCCGCAAAGACCTTGGGGCTGCGGGCTTTCCTGGCGCCTTCAGCCTCAAAAGAACCCTGTCTCACTCGCCCCAGGGCCGACCAGAAAAAATCACCCTATGATTGGAGATGGTTAGCACAAGGGAAGCCAGCTGAGAAACGTACCCAAGGAGCCACGAGGGAAAACTGTGGCTTGTTTGAAAGCTCTCTAGAAACCGCCTGCATCGCCGCAAAGACCTTGGGGCTGCGGGCTTCCCTGGCGCCTTCAGCCTCAAAAGAACCATGTCTCACTCCCCCCAGGGCCGGTCACAACAATCACCATATGTCCGGAAAGAGCTGCCACAAGAGAAGCATCGTAAGACATGTGCCCAAGGAGACACAAGGGAAAACTGCGGCTTGTTTGAAAGTTCTCTAGAAACCGCTTCCATCGCCGCAGAGACCTTGGGGCTCCGGGCTTTCCTGGCGCCTTCAGCCTCAAAAGAACCCTCTCTCTCTCGCCCCAGGAGCGGCCACAATAATCACCCTATGTCTGGAGAAGGTTAGCAAGAGCGAAGCCAGCTGAGAAACGTACCCAAGGAGCCACGAGGGAAAAGTGTGGTTTGTTTGAAAGCTCTCTAGAAACCGCTTGCATGGCCGCACAGACCTTGGGGCTCCAGGCTTTCCTGGCGCCTTCAGCCTCAAAACAACCCTCTCTCACTCGCCGCAGGGCCGGCCACAATAATCACCCTCTGTCTGCAGATGGTTAGCACAAGGGAAGCCAGCTCAGAAACGTACCCAAGGAGCCACGAGGGAAAACTGTGGCTTGTTGGAAAGCTCTCTAGAAACCGCTTGCATCGCCATAGAGACCTTGGGGCTCTGGGCTTTCCTGGCGCCTTCATCCTCAAAACAACCCTCTCTCACTCGCCGCAGGGCCGACCACAAAAATCACTCTATGTCTCGATATGGTTAGCACGAGTGAAGCCAGGTGAGAAACGTACCCAAGGAGCCACGAGGGAAAACTGTGGCTTGTTGGAAAGCTCTCTAGAAACTGCTTCCATCGCCGCACAGACCTTGGGGCTGCGGGCTTTCCTGGCGCCTTCAGCCTCAAAACAACCCTCTCTCACTCGCCACAGGGACGACCACAAAAATCACCCTATGTCTGGAGATGTTTAGCACGAGGGAAGCCAGCTGAGACACGTGCCCAAGGAGCCACGAGGTAATACTGTGGCTTGTTTGAAAGCTCTCTAGAAACCGCTTCCATCGCCGCAGAGACGTTGGGGCTCCGGGCTTCCCTGGCACCTTCAGCCTCAAAAGAACCCTCTCTCACTCGCCCCAGGGCCGACCACAAAAATCACCCTATGTCTGGAGATGGTTAGCATATGGGAAGCCAGCTGAGACACGTGCCCAAGGAGCCACGAGGGAAAACTGTGGCTTGTTTGAAAGCTCTCTAGAAACCGCTTCCATCGCCGCACAGAGCTTGGGGCTCCGGGCTTTCCTGGCGCCTTCAGCCTCAAAACAATCATGTCTCACTCGCCCCAGGGCCGGCCACAATAATCACCCTATGTCTGGAGATGGTTAGCACGAGGGAAGCCAGGTGAGAAACGTACCCAAGGAGCCACGAGGGAAAACTGTGGCTTGTTTGAAAGCTCTCTAGAAACCGCTTCCATTGCCGCACAGACCTTGGGGCTGCGGGCTTTCCTGCCGTCTTCAGCCTCAAAACAACCCTCTCTCACTCGCCCCAGGGCCGGCCACAATAATCACCCTATGTCTGGAGATGGTTAGCACAAGGGAAGCCAGGTGAGAAACGTACCCAAGGAGCCACGAGGGAAAACTGTGGCTTGTTTGAAAGCTCTCTAGAAACCGCTTGCATGGCCGCACAGACCTTGGGGCTCCGGGCTTTCCTGGCGCCTTCAGCCTCAAAAGAACCCTCTCTCACTCGCCCCAGGGCCGACCACAAAAATCACCCTATGTCTGGAGATGGTTAGCATATGGGAAGCCAGCTGAGACATGTGCCCAAGGAGCCACGACGGAAAACTGTGGATTGTTGGAAAGCTCTCTAGAAACCGCTTGTATCGCCGTAGAGACCTTGGGGCTGCAGGCTTTCCTGGCGCCTTCAGCCTCAAAGAACCCTCTCTCACTCGCCGCAGGGCCGACCAGAAAAAATCACCCTATGATTGGAGATGGTTAGCACAAGGGAAGCCAGCTGAGAAACGTACCCAAGGAGCCACGAGGGAAAACTGTGGCTTGTTGGAAAGCTCTCTAGAAACTGCTTCCATCGCCGCACAGACCTTGGGGCTCCGGGCTTTCCTGGCGCCTTCAGCCTCAAAACAACCCTCTCTCACTCGCCGCAGGGCCGACCACAAAAATCACCCTGTGTCTGGAGATGGTTAGGACGAGGGAAGCCAGCTGAGACACGTGCCCAAGGAGCCATGAGGGAATACTGTGGCTTGTTTGAAAGCTCTCTAGAAACCGCTTCCATCGCCGCAGAGTCCTTGGGGCTGCGGGCTTTCCTGGCGCCTTCAGCCTCAAAAGAACCATGTCTCACTCGCCCCAGGGATGGTCACAACAATCACCATATCTCCGGAAAGAGCTCCCAGAAGAGATGCATCATCAGACACGTGCCAAAAAAGCCACGAGGGAAAACTGTGACTTGTTTGAAAGCTCTCTAGAAAAGGCTTCCATCGACGCACAGACCTTGGGGCTGCGGGCTTTCTTGGCACCTTCAGCCTCAAAAGAACCCTGTTTCACTCGCCCCAGGGCTGGCCACAAAAATCACCCTATGTCTGGAGATGGTTAGCACGAGGGAAGCCAGCTGAGAAACGTACCCAAGGAGCCACGAGGGAAAACTGCGGCGTGTTGGAAAGCTCTCTAGAAACCGCTTCCATCGCCGCACAGACCTTGGGACTCCGGGCTTTCCTGGCGCCTTCAGCCTCAAAACAACCCTGTGTCACTGGCCCCAGGGCCGACCACAAAAATCACCCTAAGTCTGGAGATGGTTAGCACGAGGGAAGCCAGCTGAGAAACGTACCCAAGGAGCCACGAGGGAAAACTGGGGCTTGTTTGAAAGCTCTCTAGAAACCGCTTCCATCGCCGCACAGACCTTGGGGCTCCGGTCTTTCCTGCCGCCTTCAGCCTCAAAACAACCCTCTCTCACTCGCCCCAGGGCCAACCACAAAAATCACCCTGTGTCTGGAGATGGTTAGCACGAGGGAAGCCACCTGAGACACGTGCCCAAGGAGCCACGAGGGAAAACTGTGGCTTTTTTGAAAGCTCTCTAGAAACCACCTGCATCGCCGCACAGACCTTGGGGCTGTGGGCTTCCCTGGTGCCTTCAGCCTCAAAAGAACCATGTCTCACTCGCCCCAGGGCCGGTCACAACAATCACCATATGTCCGGAAAGAGCTGTCACAAGAGAAGCATCGTAAGACATGTGCCCAAGGAGCCACAAGGGAAAACTGTGGCTTGTTTGAAAGCTCTCTAGAAACCGCTTCCATCGCCGCACAGACCTTGGGGCTGCGGGCTTTCCTGGTGCCTTCAGCCTCAAAGAACCCTCTCTCACTCGCCGCAGGGCCGAATACAAAAATCACCCTATGATTGGAGATGGTTAGCACAAGGGAAGCCAGCTGAGAAACGTACCCAAGGAGCCACGAGGGAAAACTGTGGCTTGTTGGAAAGCTCTCTAGAAACCGCTTCCATCGCCGCACAGACCTTGGGGCTCCGGGCTTTCCTGGCACCTTCAGCCTCAAAACAACCCTCTCTCACTCGCCCCAGGGCCGACCACAAAAATCACCCTATGTCTGGAGATGGTTAGCATATGGGAAGCCAGCTGAGACATGTGCCCAAGGAGCCACGATGGAAAACTGTGGATTGTTGGAAAGCTCTCTAGAAACTGCTTCCATCACCGCACAGACCTTGGGGATGCGGGCTTTCCTGGCGCCTTCAGCCTCAAAAGAACCATGTCTCACTTGCCCCAGGGACGGTCACAACAATCACCAAATCTCCGGAAAGAGCTCCCACAAGAGATGCATCATCAGACACGTGCCCAAGGAGCCACGAGGGAAAACTGTGACTTGTTTGAAAGCTCTCTAGAAAAGGCTTCCATCGACGCACAGACCTTGGGGCTGCGGGCTTTCTTGGCACCTTCAGCCTCAAAAGAACCCTGTTTCACTCGCCCCAGGGCCGGCCACAAAAATGACCATATGTCCAGAAACAGCTGCCACAAGGGAAGCATCGTAAGACACGTGCCCAAGGAGCCATGAGGGAAAACTGTGGTTTGTTTGAAAGCTCTCTAGATACCGCTTGCATTGCCGCACAGACCTTGGGGCTCCGGGCTTTCCTGGTGCCTTCAGCCTCAAAACAGCCCTCTCTCACTCGCCCCACGGACGGCCACAAAACTCACCCTATGTCCAGAGACGGTTAGCACGAGGGAAGCCAGCTGAGACACGTGCCAAAAAAGCCACGAGGGAAAACTGTGGCTTGTTTGAAAGCTCTCTAGAAACCGCTTGCATCGCCGCACAGACCTTGGGGCTCCGGGCTTTCCTGGCACCTTCAGCCTCAAAACAACCCTGTCTCACTCGCCCCAGGCACGGCCACAAAAATCACCCTATGTCCAGAGACGGTTAGCACGAGGGAAGCCAGCTGAGACACGTGCCCGAGGAGCCACGAGCTAAAACTGTGGCTTGTTTGAAAGCTCTCTAGAAACCGCTTGCATCGCCGCACAAACCTTGTGGCTCCGGGCTTTCCTGGTGCCTTCAGCCTCAAAACAACCCTGTCTCACTCGCCCCAGGGAAGGCCACAAAAATCACCCTATGTCCAGAGACAGTTAGCACGAGGGAAGCCAGCTGAGACACGTGCCCAAGGAGCCATGAGCTAAAACTGTGGCTTGTTTGAAAGCTCTCTAGAAACCGCTTGCATGGCTGCACAGACATTGGGACTCCGGGATTTTCTGGTGCCTTCAGCCTGAAAACAAACCTGTGTCACTCGCCCAAAGGACTCCACATAAATGACCATATGTCCGGAAATAGCTGCCACAAGGGAAGCATCGTAAGACACGTGCCCAAGGAGCCATGAGGGAAAACTGTGGCTTGTTTGAAAGCTCTCTAGAAACCGCTTGCATGGCCACACAGACCTTGGGGCTCCGGGCTTTCCTGGCGCCTTACGCTTCAAAAAAACCCTGTCTCACTCGCCCCAGGGCCAGCCACAAAAATCACCCTATGTCCAGAGACGGTTAGCACGAGGGAAGCCAGCTGAGACACGTGCCCGAGGAGCCACGAGGGAAAAGTGTGGTTTGTTTGAAAGCTCTCTAGAAATCGCTTGCATGGCCACACAGACGTTGGGGCTCCGGGCTTTCCTGGTGCCTTCAGCCTCAAAACAACCTTCTCTCACTCGCCCCAGGGCCGGCCTCAAAAATCACCCTATGTCCAGAGACGGTTAGCACGAGGGAAGCCAGCTAAGACACGTGCCCAAGGAGCCATGAGCTAAAACTGTGGCTTGTTTGAAAGCTCTCTAGAAACCGCTTGCATCGTCACACAGACATTGGGACTCCGGGATTTCCTGGCGCCTTCAGCCTGAAAACAAACCTGTCTCACTCGCCCAAGGGACTCCACATAAATGACCATATGTCCGGAAATAGCTGCCACAAGGGAAGCATCGTAAGACACGTGCCCAAGGAGCCATGAGGGAAAACTGTGGCTTGTTTGAAAGCTCTCTAGATACCGCTTGCATGGCCGCACAGACCTTGGGGATCCGGGCTTTCCTGACGCCTTCAGCCTCAAAACAACCCTGTCCCACTCGCCCCAGGGACGGCCACAAAAATCACCATATGGCCGGAGACGGTTAGCACAAGGGAAGCCAGGTGAGAGAATTGACAAAGAAGCCACGAGGGAAAACTGTGGCTTGTTTGAAAGCTCTCTAGATACCGCTTGCATGGCCACACAGACGTTGGGGCTCCAGGCTTTCCTGGTGCCTTCAACCTCAAAACAACCCTGTCTCACTCGCCCCAGGGACGGCCACAAAAATCACCTTATGTCCAGAGACGGTTAGCACGAGGGAAGCCGGCTGAGACACGTGCCCAAGGAGCCACGAGGGAGAACTGTGGCTTCTTTGAAAGCTCTCTAGAAACCGCTTGCATGGCCGCACAGACCTTGGGGCTCGGGCCTTTCCTGGGGCCTTCAGCCTCAAAACAACCCTGTCTCACTCGCCCCACGGACGGCCACAAAAATCACCATATGGCCGGAGACGGTTAGCACAAGGGAAGCCAGGTGAGACACGTGCCCGAGGAGCCACGAGGGAAAAGTGTGGCTTGTTTGAAAGCTCTCTAGAAACCGCTTGCATGGCCGCACAGACCTTGGGGCTCCGGGTTTTCCTGGTGCCTTCAGCCTCAAAACAGCCCTCTCTCACTCGCCCCAGGGACGGCCACAAAAATCACCCTATGTCCGGAAACAGCTGCCACAAGGGAAGCATTGAAAGACACGTGCCCAAGGAGCCACGAGGGAAAACTGTGGCTTGTTTGAAAGCTCTCTAGATACCGCTTGCATGGCCACACAGACCTTGGGCTCCGGGCTTTCCTGGTGCCTTCAGCCTCAAAACAACCCTGTCTCACTCGCCCCAGGGCCGGCCACAAAAATCACCTTCTGTCCAGAGACGGTTAGCATGAGGGAAGCCAGCTGAGACACGTGCCCAAGGAGCCATGAGCTAAAACTGTGGCTTGTTTGAAAGCTCTCTAGAAACCGCTTGCATGGCCGCACAGACCTTGGGGCTCCGGGCTTTCCTGGCGCCTTCAGCCTCAAAACAGCCCTCTCTTACTCGCCCCAGGGACGGCCAAAAAAATCACCCTATGTCCAGAAACAGCTGCCACAAGGGAAGCATCGTAAGACACGTGCCCAAGGAGCCATGAGGGAAAACTGTGGTTTGTTTGAAAGCTCTCTAGAAACCGCTTGCATGGCCACACAGACCTTGGGACTCCGGGCTTTCCTGGAGCCTTCAGCCTCAAAACAACCCTCTCTCACTCGCCCCAGGGCCGGCCACAAAAATGACCATATGTCCAGAAACAGCTGCCACAAGGGAAGCATCGTAAGACACGTGCCCAAGGAGCCACGAGGGAAAACTGTGGCTTGTTTGAAAGCTCTCTAGAAACCGCTTGCATTGCCGCACAGACCTTGGGGCTCTGGGCTTTCCTGGTGCCTTCAGCCTCAAAACAACCCTGTCTCACTCGCCCCAGGGCCAGCCACAAAAATCACCCTATGTCCAGAGACGGTTAGCATGAGGGAAGCCAGCTGAGACACGTGCCCAAGGAGCCATGAGCTAAAACTGTGGCTTGTTTGAAAGCTCTCTAGAAACCACTTGCATGGCCGCACAGACCTTGGGGCTCCGGCCTTTCCTGGGGCCTTCAGCCTCAAAACAACCCTGTCTCACTCGCCCCAGGGCCGGCCACAAAAATCACCCTATGTCCAGAGACGGTTAGCACGAGGGAAGCCAGGTGAGACACGTGCCCAAGGAGCCACGAGGGAAAACTGTGGCTTGTTTGAAAGCTCTCTAGAAACCGCTTGCATGGCCGCACAGACCTTGGGGCTCCGGGCTTTCCTGGCACCTTCAGCCTCAAAACAACCCTCTCTCACTCGCCCCAGGGACGGCCACAAAAATCACCCTATGTCCGGAAATAGCTGCCACAAGGGAAGCATCGTAAGACACGTGCCCAAGGAGCCACAAGGGAAAACTGTGGCTTGTTTGAAAGCTCTCTAGAAACCGCTTGCATGGCCGCACAGACCTTGGGGCTCCGGGCTTTCCTGCTGCCTTCAGCCTCAAAACAACCCTGTCTCACTCGCCCCAGGGACGGCCACAAAAATCACCCTATGTCCAGAGACCGTTAGCACGAGGGAAGCCAGCTGTGACACGTGCCCAAGGAGCCACGAGCTAAAACTGTGGCTTGTTTGAAAGCTCTCTAGAAACCGCTTGCATGGCCGCACAGACCTTGGGGCTCCGGGCTTTCTTGGCACCTTCAGCCTCAAAACAGCCCTCTCTCACTCGCGCCAGGGACGGCCACAAAAATCACCTTCTCTCCAGAGACGGTTAGCATGAGGGAAGCCAGCTGAGACACGTGCCCAAGGAGCCATGAGCTAAAACTGTGGCTTGTTTGAAAGCTCTCTAGAAACCGCTTGCATGGCTGCACAGACATTGGGACTCCGGGATTTTCTGGTGCCTTCAGCCTGAAAACAAACCTGTGTCACTCGCCCAAAGGACTCCACATAAATGACCATATGTCCGGAAATAGCTGCCACAAGGGAAGCATCGTAAGACACGTGCCCAAGGAGCCATGAGGGAAAACTGTGGCTTGTTTGAAAGCTCTCTAGAAACCGCTTGCATGGCCACACAGACCTTGGGGCTCCGGGCTTTCCCGGTGCCTTACGCTTCAAAAAAACCCTGTGTCACTCGCCCCAGAGCCAGCCACAAAAATCACCCTATGTCCAGAGACGGTTAGCACGAGGGAAGCCAGCTTAAACACGTGCCCGAGGAGCCACGAGGGAAAAGTGTGGTTTGTTTGAAAGCTCTCTAGAAATCGCTTGCATGGCCACACAGACGTTGGGGCTCCGGGCTTTCCTGGTGCCTTCAGCCTCAAAACAACCTTCTCTCACTCGCCCCAGGGCCGGCCTCAAAAATCACCCTATGTCCAGAGACGGTTAGCACGAGGGAAGCCAGCTAAGACACGTGCCCAAGGAGCCATGAGCTAAAACTGTGGCTTGTTTGAAAGCTCTCTAGAAACCGCTTGCATCGTCACACAGACATTGGGACTCCGGGATTTCCTGGCGCCTTCAGCCTGAAAACAAACCTGTCTCACTCGCCCAAGGGACTCCACATAAATGACCATATGTCCGGAAATAGCTGCCACAAGGGAAGCATCGTAAGACACGTGCCCAAGGAGCCATGAGGGAAAACTGTGGCTTGTTTGAAAGCTCTCTAGATACCGCTTGCATGGCCGCACAGACCTTGGGGATCCGGGCTTTCCTGACGCCTTCAGCCTCAAAACAACCCTGTCTCACTCGCCCCAGGGACGGCCACAAAAATCACCATATGGCCGGAGACGGTTAGCACAAGGGAAGCCAGGTGAGACACGTGCCCAAGGAGCCACGAGGGAAAACTGTGGCTTGTTTGAAAGCTCTCTAGATACCGCTTGCATGGCCACACAGACGTTGGGGCTCCAGGCTTTCCTGGTGCCTTCAACCTCAAAACAACCCTGTCTCACTCGCCCCAGGGACGGCCACAAAAATCACCTTATGTCCAGAGACGGTTAGCACGAGGGAAGCCGGCTGAGACACGTGCCCAAGGAGCCACGAGGGAGAACTGTGGCTTCTTTGAAAGCTCTCTAGAAACCGCTTGCATGGCCGCACAGACCTTGGGGCTCCGGGCTTTCCTGGTGCCTTCAGCCTCAAAACAACCCTGTCTCACTCGCCCCACGGACGGCCACAAAAATCACCATATGGCCGGAGACGGTTAGCACAAGGGAAGCCAGGTGAGACACGTGCCCGAGGAGCCACGAGGGAAAAGTGTGGCTTGTTTGAAAGCTCTCTAGAAACCGCTTGCATGGCCGCACAGACCTTGGGGCTCCGGGTTTTCCTGGTGCCTTCAGCCTCAAAACAGCCCTCTCTCACTCGCCCCAGGGACGGCCACAAAAATCACCCTATGTCCGGAAACAGCTGCCACAAGGGAAGCATCGAAAGACACGTGCCCAAGGAGCCACGAGGGAAAACTGTGGCTTGTTTGAAAGCTCTCTAGATACCGCTTGCATGGCCACACAGACCTTGGGGCTCCGGGCTTTCCTGGTGCCTTCAGCCTCAAAACAACCCTGTCTCACTCGCCCAGGGCCGGCCACAAAAATCACCTTCTGTCCAGAGACGGTTAGCATGAGGGAAGCCAGCTGAGACACGTGCCCAAGGAGCCATGAGCTAAAACTGTGGCTTGTTTGAAAGCTCTCTAGAAACCGCTTGCATGGCCGCACAGACCTTGGGGCTCCGGGCTTTCCTGGCGCCTTCAGCCTCAAAACAGCCCTCTCTTACTCGCCCCAGGGACGGCCAAAAAAATCACCCTATGTCCAGAAACAGCTGCCACAAGGGAAGCATCGTAAGACACGTGCCCAAGGAGCCATGAGGGAAAAGTGTGGTTTGTTTGAAAGCTCTCTAGAAACCGCTTGCATGGCCGCACAGACCTTGGGACTCCGGGCTTTCCTGGAGCCTTCAGCCTCAAAACAACCCTCTCTCACTCGCCCCAGGGCCGGCCACAAAAATGACCATATGTCCAGAAACAGCTGCCACAAGGGAAGCATCGTAAGACACGTGCCCAAGGAGCCACGAGGGAAAACTGTGGCTTGTTTGAAAGCTCTCTAGATACCGCTTGCATTGCCGCACAGACCTTGGGGCTCTGGGCTTTCCTGGTGCCTTCAGCCTCAAAACAACCCTGTCTCACTCGCCCCAGGGCCAGCCACAAAAATCACCCTATGTCCAGAGACGGTTAGCATGAGGGAAGCCAGCTGAGACACGTGCCCAAGGAGCCATGAGCTAAAACTGTGGCTTGTTTTGAAAGCTCTCTAGAAACCAGCTTGCATGGCCGCACAGACCTTGGGGCTCCGGGCTTTCCTGGGCCTTCAGCCTCAAAACAACCCTGTCTCACTCGCCCCAGGGACGGCCACAAAAATCACCCTATGTCCAGAGACGGTTAGCACGAGGGAAGCCAGGTGAGACACGTGCCCAAGGAGCCACGAGGGAAAACTGTGGCTTGTTTGAAAGCTCTCTAGAAACCGCTTGCATGGCCGCACAGACCTTGGGGCTCCGGGCTTTCCTGGCACCTTCAGCCTCAAAACAACCCTCTCTCACTCGCCCCAGGGACGGCCACAAAAATGACCCTATGTCCGGAAATAGCTGCCACAAGGGAAGCATCGTAAGACACGTGCCCAAGGAGCCACGAGGGAAAACTGTGGCTTGTTTGAAAGCTCTCTAGAAACCGCTTGCATGGCCGCACAGACCTTGGGGCTCCGGGCTTTCCTGGCACCTTCAGCCTCAAAACAACCCTGTCTCACTCGCCCCAGGGACGGCCACAAAAATCACCCTATGTCCAGAGACGGTTAGCACGAGGGAAGCCAGCTGTGACACGTGCCCAAGGAGCCACGAGCTAAAACTGTGGCTTGTTTGAAAGCTCTCTAGAAACCGCTTGCATGGCCGCACAGACCTTGGGGCTCCGGGCTTTCTTGGGCCCTTCAGCCTCAAAACAAGCCCTCTCTCACTCGCGCCAGGGACGGCCACAAAAATCACCTTCTCTCCAGAGACGGTTAGCATGAGGGAAGCCAGCTGAGACACGTGCCCAAGGAGCCATGAGCTAAAACTGTGGCTTGTTTGAAAGCTCTCTAGATACCGCTTGCATGGCCACACAGACCTTTGGGGCTCCGGGCTTTCCTGGCGCCTTCAGCCTCAAAACAACCCTGTCTCACTCGCCCCAGGGCCGGCCACAAAAATCACCCTATGGCCGGAGACGGTTAGCACGAGGGAAGCCAGCTGTGACACGTGCCCAAGGAGCCACGAGCTAAAACTGTGGCTTGTTTGAAAGCTCTCTAGAAATCGCTTGCATGGCCACACAGACCTTGGGGCTCCGGGCTTTCCTGGCGCCTTCAGCCTCAAAACAACCCTCTCTCACTCGCCCCAGGGCCGGTCACATAAATCACCCTATGTCGAGAGACGGTTAGCACGAGGGAAGCCAGGTGAGACACGTGCCCGAGGAGCCATGAGGGAAAACTGTGGCTTGTTTGAAAGCTCTCTAGAAACCGCTTGCATGGCCGCACAGACCTTGGGGCTCCGGGCTTTCCTGGCGCCTTCAGCCTCAAAACAACCCTCTCTCACTCGCCCCAGGGACGGCCACAAAAATCACCATATGTCCAGAAACAGCTGCCACAAGGGAAGCATCGTAAGACACGTGCCCAAGGAGCCATGAGCTAAAACTGTGGCTTGTTTGAAAGCTCTCTAGAAACCGCTTGCATGGCCGCACAGACCTTGGGGCTGCGGGCTTTCCTGGTGCCTTCAGCCTCAAAACAACCCTGTCTCACTCGCCCCAGGGACGGCCACAAAAATCACCCTATGTCCGGAAACAGCTGCCACAAGGGAAGCATCGTAAGACACGTGCCCAAGGAGCCATGAGCTAAACCTGTGGCTTGTTTGAAAGCTCTCTAGAAACCGCTTGCATCGCCGCACAGACCTTGGGGCTGCCGGCTTTCCTGGCACCTTCAGTCTCAAAACAAACCTGTCTCACTCGCCCCAGGGACGGCCACAATAATCACCTTCTCTCCAGAGACGGTTAGCATGAGGGAAGCCAGCTGAGACACGTGCCCAAGGAGCCACCATGGAAAACTGTGGCTTGTTTGAAAGCTCTCTAGAAACCGCTTGCATGGCCGCACAGACCTTGGGACTCCGGGCTTTCCTGGCGCCTTCAGCCTCAAAACAACCCTCTCTCACTCGCCCCAGGGCTGGCCACAAAAATCACCCTATGTCCGGAAACAGCTGCCACAAGGGAAGCATCGTAAGACACGTGCCCAAGGAGCCACGAGGGAAAACTGTGGCTTGTTTGAAAGCTCTCTAGAAACCGCTTGCATGGCCGCACAGACCTTGGGGCTCCGGGCTTTCCTGGTGCCTTCAGCCTCAAAACAACCCTGTCTCACTCGCCCCAGGGCCGGCCTCAAAAATCACCCTATGTCCAGAGACGGTTAGCATGAGGGAAGCCAGCTGTAACACGTGCCAAAGAAGCCACGAGGGAAAACTGTGGCTTGTTTGAAAGCTCTCTAGAAACCGCTTGCATGGCCGCACAGACCTTGGGGCTCCGGGCTTTCCTGGCGCCTTCAGCCTCAAAAAAACCCTGTCTCACTCGCCCCAGGACCGGCCACAAAAATCACCATATGGCCGGAGACGGTTAGCACGAGGGAAGCCAGCTGAGACACGTGCCCAAGGAGCCACGAGCTAAAACTGTGGCTTGTTTGAAAGCTCTCTAGAAATCGCTTGCATGGCCGCACAGACCTTGGGGCTCCGGGCTTTCCTGGCGCCTTCAGCCTCAAAACAACCCTCTCTCACTCGCCCCAGGGCCGGTCACATAAATCACCCTATGTCGAGAGACGGTTAGCACGAGGGAACCCAGGTGAGACACGTGCCCGAGGAGCCACGAGGGAAAACTGTGGCTTGTTTGAAAGCTCTCTAGAAACCGCTTGCATGGCTACACAGACCTTGGGGCTCTAGGCTTTCGTGGTGCCTTCAGCCTCAAAACAACCCTCTCTCACTCGCCCCAGGGCCGGCCACAAAAATCACCCTATGTCCGGAGATGGTTAGCACGAGGGAAGCCAGCTGTGACACGTGCCCAAGGAGCCATGAGCTAAAACTGTGGCTTGTTTGAAAGCTCTCTAGAAACCGCTTGCATGGCCGCACAGACATTGGGACTCGGGGATTTCCTGGCGCCTTCAGCCTGAAAACAAACCTGTCTCACTCGCCCAAGGGACTCCACATAAATGACCATATGTCCGGAAATAGCTGCCAAAAGGGAAGCATCGTAAGACACGTGCCCAAGGAGCCATGAGGGAAAACTGTGGCTTGTTTGAAAGCTCTCTAGAAACCGCTTGCATGGCCGCACAGACCTTGGGGCTCCGGGCTTTCCTGGCGCCTTCAGCCTCAAAAGAACCCTGTCTCACTCGCCCAAGGGACGGCCACGAAAATGACCATATGTCCAGAAACAGCTGCCACAAGGGAAGCATCGTAAGACACGTGCCCAAGGAGCCATGAGGGAAAACTGTGGCTTGTTGGAAAGCTCTCTAGAAACCGCTTCCATCGCCGCACAGACCTTGGGGCTCCGGTCTTTCCTGCCGCCTTCAGCCTCAAAACAACCCTGTCTCACTCGCCCCAGGGCCGGCCACAAAAATCACCCTATGTCCAGAGACGGTTAGCACGAGGGAAGCCAGCTGAGACACGTGCCCGAGGAGTCACAAGGGAAAACTGTGGCTTGTTTGAAAGCTCTCTAGAAACCGCTTGCATGGCCGCACAGACCTTGGGGCTCCGGCCTTTCCTGATGCCTTCAGCCTCAAAACAACCCTGTCTCACTCGCCCCAGGGACGGCCACAAAAATCACCATATGGACGGAGACGGTTAGCACAAGGGAAGCCAGGTGAGACATGTGACAAAGAATCCACGAGGGAAAACTGTGGCTTGTTTGAAAGCTCTCTAGATACCGCTTGCATGGCCACACAGACCTTGGGGCTCCGGCCTTTCCTGGTGCCTTCAGCCTCAAAACAACCCTGTCTCACTCG
Source organism: Fratercula arctica (assembly GCA_947846985.1). NCBI lineage: Eukaryota > Metazoa > Chordata > Aves > Charadriiformes > Alcidae > Fratercula > Fratercula arctica. The sequence goes on along the minus strand of CANTUZ010000027.1, from coordinate 1,135,092 downwards.
CCCCAGGGACGGCCACAAAAATCACCCTGTGTCCAGAGACGGTTACCACGAGGGAAGCCAGCTGAGACACGTGCCCAAGGAGCCACCATGGAAAACTGTGGCTTGTTTGAAAGCTCTCTAGATACCGCTTGCATGGCCGCAGAGACCTTGGGGCTCCGGGCTTTCCTGGTGCCTTCAGCCTCAAAACAACCCTCTCTCACTCGCCCCAGGGACGGCCACAAAAATCACCCTATGTCCGGAGACGGTTAGCATGAGGGAAGCCACGTGAGACACGTGCCCAAGGAGCCATGAGCTAAAACTGTGGCTTGTTTGAAAGCTCTCTAGAAACCGCTTGCATGGCCGCACAGACCTTGGGGCTGCGGGCTTTCCTGGCACCTTCAGCCTCAAAACAACCCTGTCTCACTCGCCCCAGGGCCGGCCACAAAAATCACCCTATGTCCAGAGACGGTTAGCACGAGGGAAGCCAGCTGAGACACGTGCCCAAGGAGCCACGAGGGAAAACTGTAGCTTGTTTGAAAGCTCTCTAGAAACCGCTTGCATGGCCACACAGACCTTGGGGCTCCGGGCTTTCCTGGTGCCTTCAGCCTCAAAACAACCCTGTCTCACTCGCCCCAGGGCCGACCACAAAAATCACCCTATGTCGAGAGACGGTTAGCACGAGGGAAGCCAGCTGAGACACGTGCCCAAGGAGCCATGAGCTAAAACTGTGGCTTGTTTGAAAGCTCTCTAGAAACCGCTTGCATGGCCACACGGACCTTGGGGCTCCGGGCTTTCCTGGTGCCTTCAGCCTCAAAACAACCCTGTCTCACTCGCCCCAGGGACGGCCACAAAAATGACCATATGTCCAGAAACAGCTGCCACAAGGGAAGCATCGTAAGACACGTGCCCAAGGAGCCATGAGGGAAAACTGTGGCTTGTTTGAAAGCTCTCTAGATACCGCTTGCATGACCACACAGACCTTGGGGCTCCGGGCTTTCCTGGTGCCTTCACCCTCAAAACAACTCTGTCTCACTCGCCCCACGGACGGCCACAAAAATCACCCTATGTCCAGAGACGGTTAGCACGAGGGAAGCCAGCTGAGACACGTGCCCGAGGAGCCACGAGGGAAAACTGTGGCTTGTTTGAAAGCTCTCTAGAAACCGCTTGCATGGCCGCACAGACCTTGGGGCTCTGGCCTTTCCTGGCGCCTTCAGCCTCAAAACAACCCTGTCTCACTCGCCCCAGGGACGGCCACAAAAATCACCATATGGACGGAGACGGTTAGCACAAGGGAAGCCAGGTGAGACACGTGACAAAGAATCCACGAGGGAAAACTGTGGCTTGTTTGAAAGCTCTCTAGATACCGCTTGCATGGCCACACAGACCTTGGGGCTCCGGCCTTTCCTGGTGCCTTCAGCCTCAAAACAACCCTGTCTCACTCGCCCCAGGGCCGGCCAGAAAATCACCCTATGTCCAGAGACGGTTAGCATGAGGCAAGCCAGCTGAGACACGTGCCAAAGAAGCCACGAGTAAAAAGTGTGGCTTGTTTGAAAGCTCTCTAGAAACCGCTTGCATGGCCGCACAGACCTTGGGGCTCCGGCCTTTCCTGGCACCTTCAGCCTCAAAACAACCCTGTCTCACTCGCCCCAGGGACGGCCACAGAAATCACCCTATGTTCAGAGACGGTTAGCACGAGGGAAGCCAGGTGAGACACGTGCCAAAAAAGCCACGAGGGAAAAGTGTGGTTTGTTTGAAAGCTCTCTAGAAACCGCTTGCATGGCCGCACAGACCTTGGGGCTCCGGCCTTTCCTGGCACCTTCAGCCTCAAAACAACCCTCTCTCACTAGCCCCAGGGCCGGCCACAAAAATCACCTTATGGCCGGAGACGGTTAGCACGAGGGAAGCCAGGTGAGACACGTGCCCAAGGAGCCACGAGCTAAAACTGTGGCTTGTTTGAAAGCTCTCTAGAAACCGCTTGCATGGCCACACAGACCTTGGGGCTCCGGGCTTTCCTGGTGCCTTCAGCCTCAAAACAACCCTCTCTCACTCGCCCCAGGGACGGCCACAAAAATCACCCTATGTCCAGAGACGGTTAGCACGAGGGAAGCCAGCTGAGACACGTGCCAAGGAGCCATGAGCTAAAACTGTGGCTTGTTTGAAAGCTCTCTAGAAACCGCTTGCATGGCCGCACAGACCTTGGGGCTCCGGGCTTTCCTGGTGCCTTCAGCCTCAAAACAACCCTGTCTCACTCGCCCCAGGGCCGGCCACAAAAATCACCCTATGTCCAGAGACGGTTAGCATGAGGGAAGCCAGGTGAGACACTTGCCAAAGAGGCCACGAGGGAAAAGTGTGGTTTGTTTGAAAGCTCTCTAGAAACCGCTTGCATGGCTGCACAGACCTTGGGGCTCCGGGCTTTCGTGGTGCCTTCAGCCTCAAAACAACCCTCTCTCACTCGCCCCAGGGCCGGCCACAAAAATCACCCTATGTCCGGACATGGTTAGCACGAGGGAAGCCAGCTGAGACACGTGCCCAAGGAGCCATGAGCTAAAACTGTGGCTTGTTTGAAAGCTCTCTAGAAACCGCTTGCATGGCCGCACAGACATTGGGACTCGGGGATTTCCTGGCGCCTTCAGCCTGAAAACAAACCTGTCTCACTCGCCCAAGGGACTCCACATAAATGACCATATGTCCGGAAATAGCTGCCACAAGGGAAGCATCGTAAGACACGTGCCCAAGGAGCCATGAGGGAAAACTCTGGCTTGTTTGAAAGCTCTCTAGAAACCGCTTGCATGGCCGCACAGACCTTGGGGCTCCGGGCTTTCCTGGCGCCTTCAGCCTCAAAAGAACCCTGTCTCACTCGCCCAAGGGACGGCCACATAAATGACCATATGTCCGGAAATAGCTGCCACAAGGGAAGCATCGTAAGACACGTGCCCAAGGAGCCATGAGGGAAAACTGTGGCTTGTTTGAAAGCTCTCTAGATACCGCTTGCATGGCCACACAGACCTTGGGGCTCCGGGCTTTCCTGGTGCCTTCAGCCTCAAAACAACCCTGTCTCACTCGCCCCAGGGCCGACCACAAAAATCACCCTATGTCGAGAGACGGTTAGCACGAGGGAAGCCAGCTGAGACACGTGCCCAAGGAGCCATGAGCTAAAACTGTGGCTTGTTTGAAAGCTCTCTAGAAACCGCTTGCATGGCCGCACGGACCTTGGGGCTCCGGGCTTTCCTGGTGCCTTCAGCCTCAAAACAACCCTGTCTCACTCGCCCCAGGGACGGCCACAAAAATGACCATATGTCCAGAAACAGCTGCCACAAGGGAAGCATCGTAAGACACGTGCCCAAGGAGCCATGAGGGAAAAGTGTGGTTTGTTTGAAAGCTCTCTAGATACCGCTTGCATGACCACACAGACCTTGGGGCTCCAAGCTTTCCTGGTGCCTTCACCCTCAAAACAAACCTGTCTCACTCGCCCCAGGGCCCGCCACAAAAATCACCCTATGTCCAGAGACGGTTAGCACGAGGGAAGCCAGCTGAGACACGTGCCCGAGGAGCCACGAGGGAAAACTGTGGCTTGTTTGAAAGCTCTCTAGAAACCGCTTGCATGGCCGCACAGACCTTGGGGCTCTGGCCTTTCCTGACGCCTTCACCCTCAAAACAACCCTGTCTCACTCGCCCCACGACCGGCCACAAAAATCACCATATGGACGGAGACGGTTAGCACAAGGGAAGCCAGGTGAGACACGTGACAAAGAATCCACGAGGGAAAACTGTGGCTTGTTTGAAAGCTCTCTAGATACCGCTTGCATGGCCACACAGACCTTGGGGCTCCGGCCTTTCCTGGTGCCTTCAGCCTCAAAACAACCCTGTCTCACTCGCCCCAGGGACGGCCACAAAAATCACCATATGTCCGGAGACGGTTAGCACAAGGGAAGCCAGCTGTGACACGTGCCAAAGAAGCCACGAGGGAAAACTGTGGCTTGTTTGAAAGCTCTCTAGAAACCGCTTGCATGGCCGCACAGACCTTGGGGCTCCGGCCTTTCCTGACGCCTTCAGCCTCAAAACAACCCTCTCTCACTCGCCCCAGGGCCGGCCACAAAAATCACCCTATGTCCAGAGACGGTTAGCACGAGGGAAGCCAGGTGAGACACGTGCCCAAGGAGCCACGAGGGAAAACTGTGGCTTGTTTGAAAGCTCTCTAGAAACCGCTTGCATGGCCGCACAGACCTTGGGGCTCCGGGCTTTCCTGCTGCCTTCAGCCTCAAAACAACCCTGTCTCACTCGCCCCAGGGCCGGCCACAAAAATCACCCTATGTCCGGAGACGGTTAGCACGAGGGAAGCCAGCTGTGACACGTGCCCAAGGAGCCACGAGCTAAAACTGTGGCTTGTTTGAAAGCTCTCTAGAAACCGCTTGCATGGCCACACAGACCTTGGGGCTCCGGGCTTTCCTGGCGCCTTCAGCCTCAAAACAACCCTCTCTCACTCGCCCCAGGGACGGCCACAAAAATCACCCTATGTCCAGAGACGGTTAGCACGAGGGAAGCCAGGTGAGACACGTGCCCAAGGAGCCACGAGGGAAAACTGTGGCTTGTTTGAAAGCTCTCTAGAAACCGCTTGCATGGCCGCACAGACCTTGGGGCTCCGGGCTTTCCTGGCGCCTTCAGCCTCAAAACAACCTGTCTCACTCGCCCCAGGGACGGCCACAAAAATCACCCTATGTCCGGAAACAGCTGCCACAAGGGAAGCATCGTAAGACACGTACCAAAGGAGCCATGAGCTAAAACTGTGGCTTGTTTGAAAGCTCTCTAGATACCGCTTGCATTGCCACACAGACCTTGGGGCTGCGGGCTTTCCTGGCACCTTCAGCCTCAAAACAACCCTGTCTCACTCGCCCCACGGACGGCCACAAAAATCACCATATGGCCGGAGACGGTTAGCACAAGGGAAGCCAGGTGACACACGTGCCCAAGGAGCCATGAGGGAAAACTGTGGCTTGTTTGAAAGCTCTCTAGAAATCGCTTGCATGGCCGCACAGACCTTGGGGCTCTGGCCTTTCCTGACGCCTTCAGCCTCAAAACAACCCTGTCTCACTCGCCCCAGGGACGGCCACAAAAATCTCCCTATGTCCGGAAACAGCTGCCACAAGGGAAGCATCGTAAGACACGTGCCCAAAGAGCCACGAGGGAAAACTGTGACTTGTTTGAAAGCTCTCTAGATACCGCTTCAATGGCCACACAGACCTGGGGCTCCGGGCTTTCCTCGTGCCTTCAGCCTCAAAACAACCCTGTCTCACTCGCCCCAGGACCGGCCACAAAAATCAGCCTATGTCCAGAGACGGTTAGCATGAGGGAAACCAGGTGACACACGTGAGAAAGAAGCCACGAGGGAAAAGTGTGGCTTGTTTGAAAGCTCTCTAGAAACCGCTTGCATGGCCGCACAGACCTTGGGGCTCCGGGCTTTCCTGACACCTTCAGGCTCAAAACAACCCTGTCTCACTCGCCCCAGGGCCGGCCACAAAAATCACCATATGGCCGGAGACGGTTAGCACGAGGGAAGCCAGCTGAGACACGTGCCCAAGGAGCCATGAGCTAAAACTGTGGCTTGTTTGAAAGCTCTCTAGATACCGCTTGCATGGCCACACAGACCTTGGGGCTCCGGGCTTTCCTGGTGCCTTCAGCCTCAAACAACCCTGTCTCACTCGCCCCAGGGCCGACCACAAAAATCACCCTATGTCGAGAGACCGTTAGCACGAGGGAAGCCAGCTGAGACACGTGCCCAAGGAGCCATGAGCTAAAACTGTGGCTTGTTTGAAAGCTCTCTAGAAACCGCTTGCATGGCCACACGGACCTTGGGGCTCCGGGCTTTCCTGGTGCCTTCAGCCTCAAAACAACCCTGTCTCACTCGCCCCAGGGACGGCCACAAAAATGACCATATGTCCAGAAACAGCTACCACAAGGGAAGCATCGTAAGACACGTGCCCAAGGAGCCATGAGGGAAAACTGTGGCTTGTTTGAAAGCTCTCTAGATACCGCTTGCATGACCACACAGGCCTTGGGGCTCCGGGCTTTCCTGGTGCCTTCACCCTCAAAACAAACCTGTCTCACTCGCCCCAGGGCCGGCCACAAAAATCACCCTATGTCCAGAGACGGTTAGCACGAGGGAATCCAGCTGAGACACGTGCCCGAGGAGCCACAAGGGAAAACTGTGGCTTGTTTGAAAGCTCTCTAGAAACCGCTTGCATGGCCGCACAGACCTTGGGGGCTCCGGCCTTTCCTGGCACCTTCAGCCTCAAAACAACCCTGTCTCACTCGCCCCAGGGACGGCCACATAAATGACCATATGTCCAGAGACGGTTAGCACGAGGGAAGCCAGGTGAGACACGTGCCAAAGAAGCCACGAGGGAAAAGTGTGGTTTGTTTGAAAGCTCTCTAGAAACCGCTTGCATGGCCGCACAGACCTTGGGGCTCCGGGCTTTCCTGGCACCTTCAGCCTCAAAACAACCCTCTCTCACTAGCCCCAGGGCCGGCCACCAAAATCACCATATGGCCGGAGATGGTTAGCACGAGGGAAGCCAGCTGTGACACGTGCCCAAGGAGCCACGAGCTGAAACTGTGGCTTGTTTGAAAGCTCTCTAGAAACCGCTTGCATGGCCACACAGACCTTGGGGCTCCGGGCTTTCCTGGTGCCTTCAGCCTCAAAACAACCCTCTCTCACTCGCCCCAGGGACGGCCACAAAAATCACCCTATCTCCAGAGACGGTTAGCACGAGGGAAGCCAGCTGAGACACGTGCTCAAGGAGACACGAGGGAAAACTGTGGCTTGTTTGAAAGCTCTCTAGAAACCGCTTGCATGGCTGCACAGACCTTGGGGCTCCGGGCTTTCGTGGTGCCTTCAGCCTCAAAACAACCCTGTCTCACTCTCCCCAGGGCCGGCCACAAAAATCACCCTATGTCCGGAGATGGTTAGCACGAGGGAAGCCAGCTGAGACACGTGCCCAAGGAGCCATGAGGGAAAACTCTGGCTTGTTTGAAAGCTCTCTAGAAACTGCTTGCATGGCCGCACAGACCTTGGGGCTCCGGGCTTTCCCGGCGCCTTCAGCCTCAAAACAACCCTGTCTCACTCGCCCAAGGGACGGCCACATAAATGACCATATGTCCGGAAATAGCTGCCACAAGGGAAGCATCGTAAGACACGTGCCCAAGGAGCCATGAGGGAAAACTGTGGCTTGTTTGAAAGCTCTCTAGATACCGCTTGCATGGCCACACAGACCTTGGGCTCCGGGCTTTCCTGGTGCCTTCAGCCTCAAAACAACCCTGTCTCACTCGCCCCAGGGCCGACCACAAAAATCACCCTATGTCGAGAGACGGTTAGCACGAGGGAAGCCAGCTGAGACACGTGCCCAAGGAGCCATGAGCTAAAACTGTGGCTTGTTTGAAAGCTCTCTAGAAACCGCTTGCATGGCCGCACGGACCTTGGGGCTCCGGGCTTTCCTGGTGCCTTCAGCCTCAAAACAACCCTGTCTCACTCGCCCCAGGGACGGCCACAAAAATCACCCTATGTCCAAAGACGGTTAGCACGAGGGAAGCCAGGTGAGACACGTGCCAAAGAAGCCACGAGGGAAAAGTGTGGCTTGTTTGAAAGCTCTCTAGAAACCGCTTGCATGGCCGCACAGACCTTGGGGCTCCGGGCTTTCCTGGTGCCTTCAGCCTCAAAACAACCCTGTCTCACTCGCCCCACGACCGGCCACAAAAATCACCATATGGCCGGAGACGGTTAGCACGAGGGAAGCCAGCTGTGACACGTGCCCAAGGAGCCACGAGCTAAAACTGTGGCTTGTTGGAAAGCTCTCTAGAAACCGCTTGCATGGCCACACAGACCTTGGGGCTCCAGGCTTTCCTGGCGCCTTCAGCCTCAAAACAACCCTGTCTCACTCGCCCCAGGAGCGGCCACAAAAATCACCCTATGTCCAGAGACGGTTAGCACGAGGGTAGCCAGCTGAGACACGTGCTCAAGGAGACACGAGGGAAAACTGTGGCTTGTTTGAAAGCTCTCTAGAAACCGCTTGCATGGCCGCACAGACCTTGGGGCTCCGGGCTTTCCTGGTGCCTTCAGCTTCAAAAAAACCCTGTCTCACTCGCCCCAGGAGCGGCCACAATAATCACCCTATGTCCAGAGACGGTTAGCACGAGGGAAGCCAGGTGAGACACGTGCCCGAGGAGCCACGAGGGAAAAGTGTGGCTTGTTTGAAAGCTCTCTAGAAACCGCTTGCATGGCCGCACAGACCTTGGGGCTCCGGGCTTTCCTGGCGCCTTCAGCCTCAAAACAACCCTGTCTCACTCGCCCCAGGGCCGGCCACAAAAATCACCCTATGTCTGGAAACAGCTGCCACAAACGAAGCATCGTAAGACACGTACCCAAGGAGCCATGAGCTAAAACTGTGGCTTGTTTGAAAGCTCTCTAGATACCGCTTGCATTGCCACACAGACCTTGGGGCTGCGGGCTTTCCTGGCACCTTCAGCCTCAAAACAACCCTGTCTCACTCGCCCCACGGACGGCCACAAAAATCACCATATGGCCGGAGACGGTTACCACAAGGGAAGCCAGATGACACACGTGCCCAAGGAGCCACGAGGGAAAACTGTGGCTTGTTTGAAAGCTCTCTAGAAACCGCTTGCATGGCCGCACAGACCTTGGGGCTCCGGCCTTTCCTGACGCCTTCAGCCTCAAAAGAACCCTCTCTCACTCGCCCCAGGGCCGGCCACAAAAATCACCCTATGTCCGGAAACAGCTGCCACAAGGGAAGCATCGTAAGACACGTGCCCAAAGAGCCATGAGGGAAAACTGTGGCTTGTTTGAAAGCGCTCTAGAAACCGCTTGCATGGCCGCACAGATCTTGGGGCTCCGGGCTTTCCTGGTGCCTTCAGCCTCAAAACAACCCTCTCTCACTCGCCCCAGGGCCCGCCACAAAAATCACCCTATGTCCAGAGACCGTTAGCACGAGGGAAGCCAGGTAAGACACGTGCCCAAGGAGCCACGAGGGAAAACTGTGGCTTGTTTGAAAGCTCTCTAGAAACTGCTTGCATGGCCGCACAGACCTTGGGGCTCCGGCCTTTCCTGGCGCCTTCAGGCTCAAAACAATCCTGTCTCACTCGCCCCAGGGACGGCCACAAAAATCACCATATGGACGGAGACGGTTAGCACAAGGGAAGCCAGGTGAGATACGTGAGAAAGAAGCCACGAGGGAAAACTGCGGCTTGTTTGAAAGCTCTCTAGAAACCGCTTGCATGGCCGCACAGACCTTGGGGCTCCGGCCTTTCCTGGCGCCTTCAGCCTCAAAACAACCCTGTCTCACTCGCCCCACGGACGGCCACAAAAATCACCCTATGTCCGGAGATGGTTAGCACGAGGGAAGCCAGGTGAGACACGTGCCCAAGGAGCCATGAGCTAAAACTGTGGCTTGTTTGAAAGCTCTCTAGAAACCGCATTTGCATGGCGCACAGACATTGGGACTCGGAGATTTCCTGGCGACTTCAGCCTGAAACAAACCTGTCTCACTCGCCCAAGGGACTCCACATAAATGACCATATGTCCGGAAATAGCTGCCACAAGGGAAGCATCGTAAGACACGTGCCCAAGGAGCCATGAGGGAAACTGTGGCTTGTTTGAAAGCTCTCTAGATACCGCTTGCATGACCACACAGACCTTGGGGCTCCGGGCTTTCGTGGTGCCTTCAGCCTCAAAACAACCTGTCTCACTCGCGCCAGGGCCGGCCACAAAAATCACCCTATGTCCGGAGATGGTTAGCACGAGGGAAGCCAGCTGAGACACGTGCCCAAGGAGCCATGAGCTAAAACTGTGGCTTGTTTGAAAGCTCTCTAGAAACCGCTTGCATGGCCGCACAGATCTTGGCACTCTGGGCTTTCCTGGCGCCTTCAGCCTGAAAACAAACCTGTCTCACTCGCCCAAGGGATGACCACATAAATGACCATATGTCCGCAAATAGCTGCCACAAGGGAAGCATCGTAAGACACGTGCCCAAGGAGCCATGAGGGAAAACTGTGGCTTGTTTGAAAGCTCTCTAGAAACCGCTTGCACGGCCGCACAGACCTTGGGGCTCCGGCCTTTCCTGACGCCTTCAGCCTCAAAACAACCCTCTCTCACTCGCCCCAGGACCGGCCACAAAAATCACCCTATGGCCGGAGACGGTTAGCACGAGGGAAGCCAGCTGTGACACGTGCCCAAGGAGACACGACCTAAAACTGTGGCTTGTTTGAAAGCACTCTAGAAACCGCTTGCATGGTCGCGCAGACCTTGGGGCTCCGGGCTTTCCTGGCACCTTCAGCCTCAAAACAACCCTGTCTCACTCGCCCCAGGGCCGGCCACATAATTCAACCTATGTCCAAAGACGGTTACCACGAGGGAAGCCAGGTGAGACACGTGCCAAAGAAGCCACGAGGGAAAAGTGTGGTTTGTTTGAAAGCTCTCTAGAAACCGCTTGCATGGCCGCACAGACCTTGGGGCTCCGGGCTTTCCTGCTGCCTTCAGCCTCAAAAAAACCCTGTCTCACTCGCCCCACGACCGCCCACAAAAATCACCATATGGCCGGAGACGGTTAGACACGAGGGGAAGCCAGCTGTGACACGTGCCCAAGGAGCCACGAGCTAAAACTGTGGCTTGTTGGAAAGCTCTCTAGAAACCGCTTGCATGGCCGACACAGACCTTGGGGCTCACGGCTTTCCCTGGCGCCTTCAGCCTCAAACAGAACCTGTCTCACTCGCCCCAGGGAACGGCCACAAAAATCACCCTATGTCCAGAGAACGGTAGCACGAGGGTAGCCAGCCTGAGACACGTGCTCAACGGAGACCACGAGGGAAAAAATGTTGGCTTGTTTGAAAGCTCTTACTCTAGAAACGGCGCTTTGGCCCCCCCATAGCCGCACAGACCTTGGGGCTACCGGGATTTCCTGGTGACTTCAGCTTCAAAAAAACCCTGTCCTCACTCGCCCCAGGAGTCGGCCACAATAATCACCCTATGTCCAGAGACGGTTAGACAACGAAGGGAAGCCAGGTGAGACACGTGCACGAGGAGCCACTGAGGGAACAGTGTGGCTTGTGTTTGAAAAGCTTCTCTAGAAACCGCTTGCATGGCCGCACAGACCTTGGGGCTCCGGGCTTTCCTGGCGCCTTCAGCCTCAAAACAACCCTCTCTCACTCGCCCCAGGGACGGCCACAAAAATCACCCTATGTCCGGAGACGGTTAGCACAAGGGAAGCCAGGTGAGACACGTGCCCAAGGAGGCACGAGGGAAAACTGTGGCTTGTTTGAAAGCTCTCTAGAAACCGCTTGCATGGCCGCACAGACCTTGGGGCTCCGGGCTTTCCTGGCGCCTTCAGCCTCAAAACAACCCTCTCTCACTCGCCCCAGGGACGGCCACAAAAATCACCCTATGTCCGGAGACGGTTAGCACAAGGGAAGCCAGGTGAGACACGTGCCCAAGGAGGCATGAGGGAAAACTGTGGCTTGTTTGAAAGCTCTCTAGAAACCGCTTGCATGGCCGCACAGACCTTGGGGCTCCGGGCTTTCCTGGCGCCTTCAGCCTCAAAACAACCCTCTCTCACTCGCCCCAGGGACGGCCACAAAAATCACCCTATGTCCGGAGACGGCTAGCACAAGGGAAGCACTGTAAGACACGTGCCCAAGGAGGCACGAGGGAAAACTGTGGCTTGTTTGAAAGCTCTCTAGAAACCGCTTGCATGGCCGCACAGACCTTGGGGCTCCGGGCTTTCCTGGCGCCTTCAGCCTCAAAACAACCCTCTCTCACTCGCCCCAGGGACGGCCACAAAAATCACCCTATGTCCGGAGACGGTTAGCACAAGGGAAGCCAGGTGAGACACGTGCCCAAGGAGGCACGAGGGAAAACTGTGGCTTGTTTGAAAGCTCTCTAGAAACCGCTTGCATCGCCGCACAGACCTTGGGGCTCCGGCCTTTCCTGGCGCCTTCAGCCTCAAAACAACCCTCTCTCACTCGCCCCAGGGACGGCCACAAAAATCACCCTACGTCCGGAGACGGCTAGCACAAGGGAAGCCAGGTGAGACACGTGCCCAAGGAGGCACGAGGGAAAACTGTGGCTTGTTTGAAAGCTCTCTAGAAACCGCTTGCATGGCCGCACAGACCTTGGGGCTCCGGGCTTTCCTGGCGCCTTCAGCCTCAAAACAACCCTGTCTCACTCGCCCCAGGGCCGGCCACAAAAATCACCCTATGTCTGGAAACAGCTGCCACAAGGGAAGCATCGTAAGACACGTACCCAAGGAGCCATGACCTAAAACTGTGGCTTGTTTGAAAGCTCTCTAGAAACCGCTTGCATTGCCACACAGACCTTGGGGCTGCGGGCTTTCCTGGCACCTTCAGCCTCAAAACAACCCTGTCTCACTCGCCCCACGGACGGCCACAAAAATCACCATATGTCCGGAGACGGTTACCACAAGGGAAGCCAGGTGACACACGTGCCCAAGGAGCCACGAGGGAAAACTGTGGCTTGTTTGAAAGCTCTCTAGAAACCGCTTGCATGGCCGCACAGACCTTGGGGCTCCGGCCTTTCCTGGCACCTTCAGCCTCAAAAGAACCCTCTCTCACTCGCCCCAGGGCCGGCCACAAAAATCACCCTATGTCTGGAAACAGCTGCCACAAGGGAAGCCAGGTGAGACACGTGCCCAAGGAGCCATGAGGGAAAACTGTGGCTTGTTTGAAAGCTCTCTAGAAACCGCTTGCATGGCCGCACAGACCTTGGGGCTCCGGGCTTTCCTGGTGCCTTCAGCCTCAAAACAACCCTCTCTCACTCGCCCCAGGGACGGCCACAAAAATCACACCTATGTCTGGAACAGCTAGCCACAAGGGAAGCCTAGGTAGACACGTGCCCAAGGAGCACTGAGGGAAAAACTGTGGCTTGTTTGAAAGCTCTCTAGAAACCGCTTGCATCTGCCAGCACAGACCTTGGGGCTCCGGGCTTTCCTGTGCCCTTCAGCCTCAAAACAACCCTCTCCTCACTCGCCCCAGGGACGGCCACAAAAAATCACCCTATGTCCGGAACAGGTTAGCCACAAGGGAAGCAGGTGAGACACTGTGGCCCAAGGAGCCACGAGGGAAAACTGTGGCTTGTTTGAAAAGCTCTCTAGAAACCGCTTGCATGGCCGCACAGATACCTTGGGGCTCCGGGCTTTCTGGCAGCCTTCAGCCTCAAAACAACCCTGTCTCACTCGCCCCAGGGCCGGCCACAAAAATCACCCTATGTCCGGAAAAGGTTAGCACAAGGGAAGCCAGGTGAGACACGTGCCCAAGGAGCCACTGAGGGAAAACTGTGGCTTGTTTGAAAGCTCTCTAGAAACCGCTTGCATGGCCGCACAGACCTTGGGGCCTCCGGGCCTTTCCTGTGCGCCTTCAGCCTCAAAACAACCTCTCTCACTCGCCCCAGGGACGCCACAAAAATCGACCCTATGTCCGGAGAACGGTTAGCACAAGGGAAGCCAGGTGAAGACACGTGCCCAAGGAGCCATTGAGGGAAAACTGTGGCTTGTTTGAAAGCTCTCTAGAAACCGCTTGCATGGCCGCACAGACCTTGGGGCTCCGGGCCTTTCCTGGTGCCTTCAGCCTCAAAACAACCCTGTCTCACTCGCCCCAGGGACGGCCACAAAAATCACCCTATGTCCGGAGACGGTTAGCACAAGGGAAGCCAGGTGAGACACGTGCCCAAGGAGCCACGAGGGAAAACTGTGGCTTGTTTGAAAGCTCTCTAGAAACCGCTTGCATGGCCGCACAGACCTTGGGGCTCCGGGCTTTCCTGGCGCCTTCAGCCTCAAAACAACCCTCTCTCACTCGCCCCAGGGACGGCCACAAAAATCACCCTATGTCCGGAGACGGCTAGCACAAGGGAAGCCAGGTGAGACACGTGCCCAAGGAGCACGAGGGAAAACTGTGGCTTGTTTGAAAGCTCTCTAGAAACCGCTTGCATCGCCGCACAGACCTTGGGGCTCCGGGCTTTCCTGGCGCCTTCAGCCTCAAAACAACCCTCTCTCACTCGCCCCAGGGACGGCCACAAAAATCACCCTATGTCCGGAGACGGTTAGCACAAGGGAAGCCAGGTGAGACACGTGCCCAAGGAGGCACGAGGGAAAACTGTGGCTTGTTTGAAAGCTCTCTAGAAACCGCTTGCATCGCCGCACAGACCTGGGGCTCCGGCTTTCCTGGCGCCTTCAGCCTCAAAACAACCCTCTCTCACTCGCCCCAGGGACGGCCACAAAATCACCCTATGTCCGGAGACGGTTAGCACGAGGGAAGCCAGGTGAGACACGTGCCCAAGGAGCCACGAGGGAAAACTGTGGCTTGTTTGAAAGCTCTCTAGAAACCGCTTGCATCGCCGCAGAGGCCTTGGGGCTCCGGGCTTTCCTGGCGCCTTCAGCCTCAAAACAACCCTCTCTCACTCCCCCAGGGACGGCCACAAAAATCACCCTATGTACGAAGACGGTTAGCACGAGGGAAGCCAGGTGAGCCACGTGCCCAAGGAGCCACGAGGGAAAACTGTGGCTTGTTTGAAAGCTCTCTAGAAACCGCTTGCATGGCCGCACAGACCTTGGGGCTCCGGGCTTTCCTGGCACCTTCAGCCTCAAAACAACCCCGTCTCACTCCCCCAGGGACGGCCACAAAAATCACCCTATGTATGGAGACGGTTAGCACGAGGGAAGCCAGGTGAGACACGTGTCCAAGGAGCCACGAGGGAAAACTGTGGCTTGTTTGAAAGCTCTCTAGAAACCGCTTGCATTGCCACAGAGGCCTTGGGGCTCCGGGCTTTCCTGGCACCTTCAGCCTCAAAACAACCCTCTCTCACTCGACGCAGGGACGGCCACAAAAATCACCCTATGTCTGGAGACGGTTAGCACGAGGGAAGCCAGGTGAGACACGTGCCCAAGGAGCCACGAGGGAAAACTGTGGCTTGTTTGAAAGCTCTCTAGAAACCGCTTGCATTGCCGCACAGACCTTGGGGCTCCAGGCTTTCCTGGTGCCTTCAGCCTCAAAACAACCCTCTCTCACTCGCCCCAGGGACGGCCACAAAAATCACCCTATGTACGGAGACGGTTAGCACGAGGGAAGCCAGGTGAGCCACGTGCCCAAGGAGCCACGAGGGAAAACTGTGGCTTGTTTGAAAGCTCTCTAGAAACCGCTTGCATTGCCGCACAGACCTTGGGGCTCCGGGCTTTCCTGGCGCCTTCAGCCTCAAAACAACCCTCTCTCACTCGCCCCAGGGACGGCCACAAAAATCACCCTATGTCCGGAAACAGTTAGCACGAGGGAAGCCAGGTGAGACACGTGCCCAAGGAGCCACGAGGGAAAACTGTGGCTTGTTTGAAAGCTCTCTAGAAACCGCTTGCATGGCCGCACAGGCCTTGGGGCTCCGGGCTTTCCTGGCGCCTTCAGCCTCAAAACAACCCCGTCTCACTCGCCCCAGGGACGGCCACAAAAGTCACCCTATGTCTGGAGACGGTTAGCACGAGGGAAGCCAGGTGAGACACGTGCCCAAGGAGCCACGAGGGAAAACTGTGGCTTGTTTGAAAGCTCTCTAGAAACCGCTTGCATCGCCGCACAGACCTTGGGGCTCCGGGCTTTCCTGGCGCCTTCAGCCTCAAAACAACCCTGTCTCACTCGCCCCAGGGCTGGCCACAAAAATGACCCTATGTCCTGGAAGACGTTAGCTACAAGGGAAGCCAGCTGAGACACGTGCCCAAGGAGCCACGAGGGAAAACTGTGGCTTGTTTGAAAGCTCTCTAGAAACCGCTTGCATCGCCGCACAGCCCTTGGGGCTCCGGGCTTTCCTGGCGCCTTCAGCCTCAAAACAACCCTGTCTCACTCGCCCCAGGGACGGCCACAAAAGTCACCCTATGTCTGGAGATGATTAGCACGAGGGAAGCCAGGTGAGACACGTGCCCAAGGAGCCACGAGGGAAAACTGTGGCTTGTTTGAAAGCTCTCTAGAAACCGCTTGCATGGCCGCACAGACCTTGGGGCTCCTGGGCTTTCTGGCACCTTCAGCCTCAAAACAACCCTGTCTCACTCACCCCAGGGACGGCCACACCCTATGTCCAAAGACGGTTAGCACGAGGGAAGAATCATAAGACACGTGCCCAAGGAGCCACGAGGGAAAACTGTGGCTTGTTTGAAAGCTCTCTAGAAACCGCTTGCATTGCCGCACAGACCTTGGGGCTCCAGGCTTTCCTGGCGCCTTCAGCCTCAAAACAACCCTCTCTCACTCGCCGCAGGGACGGCCACAAAAATCACCCTATGTACGGAGACGATTAGCACGAGGGAAGCCAGGTGAGACACGTGCCCAAGGAGCCACGAGGGAAAACTGTGGCTTGTTTGAAAGCTCTCTAGAAACCGCTTGCATGGCCGCACAGACCTTGGGGCTCCGGGCTTTCCTGGCACCTTCAGCCTCAAAACAACCCTCTCTCACTCGCCCCAGGGACGGCCACAAAAATCACCCTATGTACAGAGACGGTTAGCACGAGGGAAGCCAGGTGAGACACGTGTCCAAGGAGCCACGAGGGAAAACTGTGGCTTGTTTGAAAGCTCTCTAGAAACCGCTTGCATGGCCGCACAGCCCTTGGGGCTCCGGGCTTTCCTGGCGCATTCAGCCTCAAAACAACCCTCTCTCACTCGCCGCAGGGACGGCTGTAAAAATGACCACATGTCCGGAAACATCTGCCGCAAGGGAAGCATCGTAAGACACGTACCCAAGGAGACAGAAGGGAAAACTGTGGCTTGTTTGAAAGCTCTCTAGAAACCACTTGCATCGCCGCACAGACCTTGGGGCTGCGGGCTTTCCTGGCAGCTTCAGCCTCAAAACAATCCTGTCTCACTCGCCCCAGGGCCGACCACAAAAATCACCCTATGTCCGGAGACTGTTAGCAGGAGGGAAGCCAGCTGAGACAAGTGCCCAAGGAGCCACAAGGGAAAACTGTGGCTTGTTTGAAAGCTCTCTAGAAACCGCTTGCATCGCCGCACAGACCTTGGGGCTCCGGGCTTTCCTGGCGCCTTCAGCCTCAAAACAACCCTTTCTTACTCGCCTCAGAACCTGCCACAAAAAGCACCTATGTCCGGAGATGGTTAGCACGAGGGAAGCCAGGTGAGACACGTGCCCAAGGAGCCACAAGCGAAAACTGTGTAGCTTGTTTGAAAGCTCTGCAGAAACCGTTTGCATTGCCGCACAGACCTTGGGGCTCCGGGCTTTCCTGGCGCCTTCAGCCTCAAAACAACCCTCTCTCACTCGCCGCAGGGACGGCTGCAAAAATGACCACATGTCCGGAAACATCTGCCGCAAGGGAAGCATCGTAAGACACGTACCCAAGGAGACAGAAGGGAAAACTGTGGCTTGTTGGAAAGCTCTCTAGAAACCACTTGCATCGCCGCACAGACCTTGGGGCTGCGGGCTTTCCTGGCGCCTTCAGCCTCAAAACAACCCTCTCTCACTCGCCCCAGGGCCGACCACAAAAATCACCCTATGTCCGGAGACTGTTAGCAAGAGGGAAGCCAGCTGAGACAAGTGCCCAAGGAGCCACAAGGGCAAACTGTGGCTTGTTGGAAAGCTCTCTAGAAACCGCTTGCATCGCCGCACAGACCTTGGGGCTCTGGGCTTTCCTGGCACCTTCAGCCTCAAAAGAACCATGTCTCACTCGCCCCAGGGCCAGTCACAACAATCACCATATCTCCGGAAAGAGCTGCCACAAGAGAAGAATCGTAAGACACGTGCCCAAGGAGACACAAGGGAAAACTGTGGCTTGTTGGAAAGCTCTCTAGAAACCGCTTCCATCGCCACACAGACCTTGGGGCTCCAGGCTTTCCTGGCGCCTTCAGCCTCAAAATAACCATGTCTCACTCGCTGCAGGGCCAGCCACAAAAATCACCCTATGTCCGGAGATGGTTAGCACAAGGGAAGCCAGGTGTGACACGTGCCCAAGGAGCCACGAGGAAAAACCGTGGCTTGTTTGAAAGCTCTCTAGAAACCGCTTGCATCGCCGCACAGCCCTTGGGGCTCCGGGCTTTCCTGGCGCCTTCAGCCTCAAAAGAACCATGTCTCACTCGCCGCAGGGATGGCCACAAAAATCACCCTATATCCGGAGATGGTTAGCACGAGGGAAGCCAGCTGAGACACGTGCCCAAGGAGCCACGAGGGAAAACTGTGGCTTGTTTGAAAGCTCTCTAGAAACCGCTTCCATCGCCGCACAGACCTTGGGGCTCCGGGCTTTCCTGGCGCCTTCAGCCTCAAAACAACCCTCTCTCACTCGCCCCAGGGACGGCTACAAAAATTACCATGTCTCCGGAGACAGTTAGCACGAGGGAAGCCAGGTGAGACACGTGCCCAAGGAGCCACGAGGGAAAACTGTGGCTTGTTTGAAAGCTCTCTAGAAACCGCTTGCATCGCCGCACAGACCTTGGGGCTCCGGGCTTTCCTGGCAGCTTGAGCCTCAAAAGAACCATGTCTCACTCGCCCCAGGGACGGCCACAAAAATCACCCTATGTCCGGAGACGGTTAGCACGAGGGAAGGCAGGTGGGATACGTCCCCAAAGAGGCATGAGGGAAAACTGTGGCTTGTTTGAAAGCTCTCTATTTGTTTAAACAAAACTGCACTGTTTAAGTAGCTAGTCGTTTCGGTTTCTCACTGAACGCGACCAAAGACTCGAGAGTGGCCGTGCTAGTTCATGAGCACGACTAGACTGAAGGTGCAGTCCACTATTAGTGTAGCCAAATCGTAATAGTTTAATACATATTAAATGCGATTGGACCTATAGTGCTGAATTGGGCATCACTCAGAATTTAAACCCAGCCGCACCGAGCCTCCCACCTCGGTGAGGAGTGTTAGAACGCAAGGGGGTTTATCTTCTGCCAAAACCGCTTTGCCCCTTTCCACGCAACAGAATCTGGCATAGTCGGCAGGATTGCCATGGATAAACTGCTGCAAAAATATGATTGTGCCCCTTCCCAGGCTGGGAAGTAGTGGGCCCAAAAATTTTGGAAGGATGAAGAGAAAGTGGTGGAACGTGTTGAAGAGTGTCAAGCTTCACTAAAGCTCAGAACGGGGAAAGGCAAGGGTGTGATTTGTGCGGTGTTAGGCGCCTGTTTATCTTGTGCACAACAAGAAGCTAGGGAAACCCCTGCTCCTGATCTGATCTCAGCCGTAGAATATGCAACACTGAAATTGGAGAATGAGGTGCTGAAGTCGTCATTAGCTTTTCAGAAGGAGACAGGAGAAAAATGAAGGACTCAAGTTGATAAGCTTGTGAGTGAGAATGAATGTTTAGGAAACTGAAATGCTCAACTTGGGAGTGAAAATCTCCAACTTAAAATGTTATTGGAAAGAGTGACTGGGCTCTTAGATAAAATGCAGCCCTCGACCCAGGTCCAACAAATTCGTAAGTTAATGTGTTATCCAAATTCCGGAACCCAGACCGGAGGTTTTTGGTCTAATAGCGAGGATGAGGAAGAAGATGAGGAGGAAAGGAGCTTTGCTTTGAAATCCCAAGTCTTTCCTTTACGTCCTCTGATTAAAACTGAAACCGCAGTTGATGATGATGATGATGATGATGATGATGATGATGATGATGAAGTCCGCACCACTGTGCCTACTGTTCCATGGACACCAACCGAGTAGGTGAAAATAAGGGAGAAATATGCGAGGCGTCCAGAAGAATCAGCTGTTGAGTATGTGTGGCGAGTTTCTTCTGAAGGGGGAGACAGAATTATGTTGAGCGAGGAGGAAGCAGGAGACTCTTGGGGACCAGGAGTGTTTTTAACTACTATGCCCGGGGACCATGATTACTCCCTAACTGCTCGAGCAGTCTATTGGGCCGGTGGTATGGATCCGCGAGAGAGGGGGGAGCCGTTAGGGATTAGAGCTACAGGCTACTCTGATCTGTTTGCGGCTGTGTGGAAAGCAGCTTGTCTGCAAGCCATGTATAACAGAGAGGAATTTCGGAAATCCCCAATGTCAGCCCCTGTTGACCCTGATAGATTAGCCCCTCTCATCCGTGGTCTTCCCGATTGCCTGAAACCATTCGTTGGCCACACTCAAGATCGCATACGAGGTGCTTGGAGTGCTCATAGGCGGAGTCGTCGTAACTACATGCCCACCTGGAACGAATATGTACAGGAAATAGATCAATATGGGCGCCGAATGGGCTGGGCCAATCTAACTAGTGAAAAATCCTCCGAACGCCCCCGGAAAGTTCGCCAAGTCCGAATTCACACTCAAAACCCTAAATCGGAGGGAAGGTTTAAGCCTGACAAGGACCGAAATGAGTTGTGGCGTAAAGCCCTACAATTAGGTATGCCCCGACAATTCTTGCATGGTGTCCCTACAGGAGATCTCCTCCGTATGCTAGTCCAATCTCTAACCCCGTCGGTCAAATAAGACTGAGCAGATTCTCTTTTCTTTTGTGTCTTACAGGAGCCTTAAATGAACTGTATGTGGACAGACGGACTGGCTTATGCTAACCTTGAGTGTCTCCAAGGAATCCTGACATTGATCTTGGCAGTAATATTATTCTTATTATGTATGGCTATCTGCAGACCCAGATTCTAAAATGACAAATAGGCAGATGCAACTGATGCTTTTCAGTTTTACCTTTTTATTCCCTGTTGTTTGTAGTCAAAGAGACCCAGAGTGGCCATGGTCTCAAGCTTTTGTTAAACACAATGCGATGGCAGGTACAAGAAAGGGAGACCTGAGTTTGGCCACTATAGTTCTACAGGAAAATGAGGTGTTACATGAGTGGACCTGGAATAGTTGGTACCCAACCCTGAAAGGTAAGGCAGGGGTGGAAATCCGAGGAGGGTGTAGAATCATCAACGGCTCAAACCATGAGAAGGCCACGAGAATAGAGATATTTCGCCCTAAGAACCCACGTTCAATGACAACAAAGCGCTGTGTCACTGATGAGTGGGATTGCTGGTATAATTTTACTCTTGTGGAACCCACTCTTGTAACTTGTCGTTGGCAACAGGATGAAATAGCGCTGTTATTTGAATTCAAGATAGACATAGTACCTGAGCTTTGGCATAGTGCATTGTCACGGTACACTGCAAGCACTGGAACAACAGAAAACAAAAGGGGTTTAAATCTCTCCACTCTGGTTATACAAGGAAGTGAAGTATATTCCAGAGAGAAATGGAGATGGGATGAATCACTTCAAATGGCAAAAATCGAGGCCGCCATTGGAAAGAGAATACACATTGGTTGTCGATTTATCAATGGCTCTACCCACCACAGGCCAACTGTAATTAAAACCATCCATGTAGACTCTACCAAACCGAACAAATACAACACTGATTGTTACAAAATTATGGAGCCAAATTCAGATTGCTGGCACAATTTCACTTTTATCAAACCTGTAGTAGTGTATTGTATTTGGGGTTACAAGGGCACGGAATTGTTATTTAAATTTATGATTGACTCTAACACATCTGAACCTGCTGAAACGAATCCAGAACCTACACCCCCACAAACTCTCAAAGCTGTACCTACTCAGCCCTCCATTAGTCTAACTCCTTACATCTTCAGCGTTGGCCCCTATTTTATTAAACACACAGGTCAACAACGGATATTGTTCAATCCAACGTATTCCCTCAAATGAGTAGAACTGTCAATGCAGATTAATATCTTTGTGATCAAACCCACCTGCTCACCATTCCTGAGTACATCTTATGCAGGATGGTCAGCATGGTTACACAGACGAACTCTTGCCACTTCACAACGGCTGAAGAGAGATGTGACTGGTATCTTAGGAACAGGACTGGGAGGCCTAAATAGTATAGATGCTGAGATACTTGCCAACAAACTAGTCACAGTCACTAGTGATCTAGACAAATTAAGACATCCCCTACAGTCCTCTCTATCAGCACTGGGAAACCACCAATGGCTTTTGTCGAATATATTGCCTCAGTGGGAAGAAACGGGTGAAAAAGACCATCAGCTCATCACAGATTCACTTGGTACAACCCAAAACAATGTTTCCTTGGCTCTTAGTTGTAGCCAAGCCCAATTGTGGATGCAATCTATGATAGCCGCAATCGTAAGGGAAGGTGAAGAAGGCACCTTGCCCACCGAAATTCGAAAAGTAATATGGGATAATGCAATTGAGTTTGAGAAAAAAATTTCAGTCCTGGTGGTACCTGGTTAATTTCACCTATGATCCCATTGAGAGCAAGGCCACAGCTTTTGTCTTAACAATACGCAATGCTTTGGTATACACCATATACCCAATCATCGCACTGGGGTTGAATCACCATGGAGCCATACTCTATCCAATAGAGCACAGAGGGTGGGCACAACAAAATGAGAATAAATGGCAAACTGTTGAGGTTGACGCATGCGTTGCACAAGACCAACAAGGATTCATTTGTGAGAGTAATACTCTCAAAGCACAAGACATTTGTCTTGACACCAACCAAAATGTTTGTCATTTTGAGATACATCCCAATGAAACTCCAGAAACTGTGCTTGTATATATTGGGAAAGGGTGCGTTTGCATGAGGTCTCCCTGTAAGCTTGTATTCGTAGATGACATAGTAGTTGATATAAGTAATCATTCGGATCTTTGTGTTTGTAACTTTACTAACATTGTCGGATGTGACTTCGATTATTCAGCTCCTGTTACATCTTTTCAGTTGCTACATTCTAATTATACATTGATCCGAGATTTGTTGCCTACCCCTATTGGAATGAAGCTCTCATTGGTGAAGAAGCTGCTACAACACAACGACTTGAAGCAACTGTTGAAAGAGGCCCAAGAAAATGGACAGAGAACTTTGATTACTGTCCATCATGATGTTGAAGAAATACACCAAGTACTGGAAAGAGTCAAGAAAGACAGAGGATATGAATGGTGGGACACTCTTTTTGGATGGCATAACGAGGCAATCAGATCCCGCCTTTGTGACACCACGGGGCAGTCAGATCCCTCCCCTTGTGAAATAACGGTGCAGTCGGAGCCTGCCCTGATGACATCACAAGGCAGACAGGCCCGCCCTTTGTGACACCACGGGGCAGTCAGAGACCCCCCCTTGGTGACATCACAGTGCAGTCTGAACCAACCCTTTGTGACATCACAGGGCTGTCGGAGACCCCCTTTGTGACCTCAAAGGTAAGTCAGAGCCCGCCCTTTGTGACATCACGGGGAAGTCAGAAATCCCCTTTGTGACATCACGGGGCAGTCGGATCCCGCCTTTGTGACACCACGAGGGAGTCAGAGCCCGCCCTTTGTGAATTCACGGGGCAGTCAGAGCTCGCCCTATCTGGCATCACAGGGCATTCAGATCCCGCTCTTTGGGAGATCATTGCGCACTCAGATCCCCCTTTGTTACACGACAGGGCAGTCAGATCCCGCCCCTTGTGACACCACGGGGCAGTCGCAGCCCGCCCTTGGTGACATCACAAGGCATTCAGAGCCCACCCTTGGTGACACCATGGGGGAGTCAGAGCCCGCCCCTTTGTGACATGACGTGGCAGTCAGAGCCCCCCCTTTGTGAAACCACGGGGCAGTCAGAGCCCACCCTTTGTGGACATCACAGGCAGTCAGAACCTCCTTGTGACATCACGGGGCGTCAAGAGCCTCGCCCTTTGTGACACACGGGTCACTCAGAGCCCCCATTTGTGACATCACAGGACAGTCAGAGACAAACTTCGTGAAATCACAGGGCCGTCAGAGATCCCCCCTTTGTGATATGACGTGACAGTCAGAGACCCCCCCCTTGGTGACATCACGGGACAGTCAGAGACTCCCTTAGTGACATCAAAGGGCAGTCAGACCCCCGCCCTTGGTGACATCACAGGGAAGTCAGAAACCCCCTGGTGACATCACGGGGCAGTCAGATCCCGCCCTTTGTGACACCACAGGGCAGTCAGACCCTCCCCCTTTGTGATACCACGAGGCATTCAGTGCCAAACACTTGGTGACATCACGGGGCAGTCTGAGCCCGCCCTTTCTGAATTCACAGGGCACTCAGATCCCGCTCTTTGGGAGATCATTGTGCACTCAGATCCCCCTTTGTTACACGACAGGGCAGTCAGAGCCCACCCCTTGTGACACCACGGAGCAG